>QANX01007894.1:2188-142352 GCA_003254975.1 Ochetophila trinervis
TGTTTCTAGTAATACTAATACCAAGAATCTTTTTAGCATGACCAAGATCTTTCATATCAAATTCGGTTTGAAGAAGAAGTTTTACATTTTCAATGACAGTAAAATTGGGACCAGCAACTAACATGTCATCAACATAAAGAAGCAAGAAAACAGATTTATTGCTAAACAGATCTCTAAAATACAGACAGCTATCAAACTGACTTCTTGTGAAACCATTTTGAACTACGAAAGAATCAAAACGTTTATACCACTGTCTAGGAGACTGTTTTAAACCATAAAGAGACTTTTTTAACAGACAAACAAGGTCTTTACCATTTTTATTAACCTTATAACCTTCAGGTTGATCCATGTAAATAGTCTCATCTAATTCACCATGTAAAAAAGCAGTTTTAACATCAAGTTGTTCTAGTTCCCAATCAAAATTCACAACAAGAGACAAAATTATTCTAATAGTAGTATATTTAACAACAGGAGAGAAAATTTCATTATAATCCACACCCTCAACTTGAGTAAACCCTTTAGCAACCAATCTAGCTTTAAACCTTATTGGTTCTGAGCTTGACAGACCCTCCTTAACCTTATAGATCCACTTACAGCCTACCATTTTCTTACCCGAAGGAGGAGAGACCAGAACCCAAGTTCTGTTTTGGTGAAGAGATTTCATCTCTTCAGCCATAGCCTCCTTCCACTGTTTAAACTGTTTAGAATTAATGGCTTCTATGAAGGACTTAGGTTCACTATCCACTAAGTCACTAAGGGTTACAAGGGCATAAGACATATACTCAGCATGAGCATATTTCTTATTTGGTTTAATTTTCCACTTTGATCTATCCCTGGTAAGTAAGTATCCCGGGGAGGCTAAATGACTAGAACTAGTCTCACTTTGGTTATCATTTCCTTGAACACCTAACCTGATTTGAGTTTCTTCACACTCAGTTTCTGTATTCTCAATTTCGATGGAGTTTCCTTTCTCTAGGATATTTTCTTTTGGACTGTTTAAGGAAGTTTCACTCTCATCTTCCTTATCATTCTCCACCTCAGGGAATAACACAAACTCTCTAAATTCTTTATCTAAAGATTCTAGGGACCCGGGCTGACTTTTTTCCTTACAAGGCATGGAAAGCTCATTAAACACCACATCCCTACTTATTATAACCTTAAAACCATGTCCCTCTTTCATCCAGAGCCTATAACCTTTGACACCTATAGGATAGCCTAAGAACACACACCTCACACTTCTAGGTTCTAGCTTACCTTCCGATTGGTGTGCATAAGCTGCACACCCAAACACCCTTAGTCTGCTAAAATCTGGTCTCTTTCCAGACCAGACTTGCTCAGGAATATTAAAATTTAGCACAGTAGAGGGAGACAAATTTACAAGATAAGCTGCAGTCATTACAGCTTCACCCCAAAAAACAGTCGGCAAACCAGATGAAATCAGCATGCATCTAACTTTATTTAACAAAGTTCTATTCATTCTTTCAGCAATGCCATTCTGTTGTGGTGTGTGCTTTACAGTTCTGTGTCTTATCATACCAACAGATGTGCTAAAATTGTCAAATTCAGAATTACAAAACTCTAAACCATTGTCTGTTCTTAAAGTTTTTACAGACCTATTAGTTTGGTTTTCAACAAGAGTTTTCCATTCTTTAAATTTTTGAAATGCCTGATCTTTTGACTTTAGAAGACAAATCCAAACTTTTCTCGAAAAATCATCAATAATGGACATAAAATATCTATTTCCTGATTGAGTTTGGATTTTAGCAGGGCCCCACAAATCAGCATGCACATAATCAAGTATGAATCTAGCTCTTTTAGGACTAGAATTGAAACTTAGTCTATTCTGTTTCCCTAAGACACAGTTCTCACAGAAATCAAGCTTATTCATTTTATCATTACCAAGAAAGTTCTGTTTATGCAAATAATACAAACCATTTTCACTCATATGACCTAATCTATTGTGCGACAACAGAGTTTTATCAACATTAGGACTAATTGAAACATTGCTGTTACCTGAAACAGTTTTTCCAAGCATAATATACAGACCATTTCTTTTTACTCCTTTCATAACAATAGCAGAATCTTTATGAACATACATAAAACCATTCTTTGTTTTACAAGACATACCAGATTCATCTAGCATACCTACAGATATCAAGTTTCTCTTTAATCCAGGTACATGTCTCACATTTGACAGAATTTTAACAGATCCACCATACATTTGAATTTTAACATTTCCAATTCCAATTACTTTGCAAGAAACATCATTACCTAGTAGTACTTGACCACCATCAGACACATTGTAAGAACAAAAAACATTTAAGTCAGGGCACATATGATACGAACAACCAGAATCCAAAACCCATTCATCATTAGACAGACTTGAAGAAACCATTAACACTTCAGCATTGTTCACATCAATATTAGAATGAGACATGTCAGAATTACTCTGGTTGAAACCTATCTTTCTATCCTTTTCATCCTTTTTCTTTTTAAAACAGTTTTGGATGTAATGTCCTTGTTTCTTACAGTAATAGCATTTTCTGTTTGAAACATGTGATCTATTCTGATTTTGCTGTGAGTTAGTCCTAGGGACAAACCTAGGTCCAGTTCTACCACTATTAAAATTATTGTGACTTACCGGTCTTTTAATGAAATTTTTATTTCTAATACTAAGACCTTCACTTTTCGAGACAGATTTTAATTCTAAATCCTTAGACCTCAATGCAGTAACAACCATATCAACAGATAAAGTATCTCTACCATATTTAATCACATTTTTAACATCTTTATACATTTCAGGCAAAGCATTTAGCAAAATTACAGCATTATGTTCATCAGAGAAATTTACTTTACTATTAGTCAGACTTAATAAAATACGATTAAACATGTTAAGATTTTGATCTAGATCTTTAGAAGTATCCATTTTAAAACTAAAAAATTGTTCAAGCAGGTATATGCGATCAGGCAAAGATTTTTCAAGGAATAATTTTTCAAGAGTGGTCCACATTTCAAGAGAGGTTTTCACGGTACTTACCTTTCTTAGAACATTGTCAGACAGATGTAGAATGATGGTACTTAGGGCAATCTCATCAGTCTTGGTTTTCTTATCATCCGAGACAACACTGGTAAAGGAGGAATCAATTTTGATCTAGGTCTTTAGAAGTATCCATTTTAAAACTAAAAACTTGTTCAAGCAGGTATATGCGATCAGGCAGAGATTTTTCAAGGAATAATTTTTCAAGAGTGGTCCACATTTCAAGAGAGGTTTTCACGGTACTTACCTTTCTTAGAACATTGTCAGACAGATGTAGAATGATGATACTTAGGGCAATCTCATCAGTCTCGGTTTTCTTATCATCCGAGACAACACTGGCAAAGGAGGAATCAATAGCCTTAGCTACTTTCATTTGAGTAAGCACAGCTTGCATCTTTCTACGCCAAAGGAGAAAATCTCCTTTGCCGTTAAAGATTTCAACATCCACACGAGTTGTCATTTAAGCAAAAGAGCAAGAAAAACAAATATATTTAATAATAATAAAAATATTGAATTTACACAGAGGAAGTAATAACACAGAGTAATTACAACACAGGTAACAAAAACAGTAAAACAAATTTACTTAGAGTAAACAACTAACCAGAATGAAAAATGTATTCACACAAAGAGGGATTAACACGAAGTAATTACAGACCAGAAATAATCGGTAAAACAAATTTACTCAGAATTAACAATTTAAAGCAGAAATTAAAAAATACAGAGAACACCCAAGCAGATTATCGAAATCAACAGAAAAGTTGATTCCGAGAGAAAGAATATTTCCAAATAACTATTACCCTAGGACCTCAAGGAACGGAAAAACTGGCTTAAAGGAAGTTCGAAAAAAATTGAGACAACTTATCAGTTTTTCTGAACAAATCAAGAAGAAAAGAAAAAGACACTAAAATCTTTAAACAAGATAAATTGACTCAAATTCTCCAAGAAAACAACCAAAAAACCTAGACTCTCCAGGAACCGAGATCCTAGGTTCTTTAGAAAATTTGGAAACCACACAGAAAAAAGAAAAAGCACATAGAGATTCACACCAACCTTTACGGACCTACATACAAGATGCAGAGCCTTCTCAGATTTATGCAAAACATAAAATCAGAAACATACACAATATAAGATTTTAGTAAAATGATATTAGAGCAAAAAACTAAAACCAGACGAAGGAGGGTGAAGTAGTAGAGATATGGAACATTAAACGGCACAGAAAACCTTCTACACTTGAAGATGGCTCTGATACCAAAATGTTGAGAAAAATAGAGATAACAAACGAGATAAAAGAACACAGTATTTACGAGGTTCGGCAAAAGCCTACGTCCTCGGCTCCAGTGGGAGCAGTCGCTATATTATTAATGTGTTTGAAAGAATTACACACCTAAATTCATATCTAACTCTCCAATCTCACACTACACAAACACAGAAGAATAACTAACAAGTTATCTCTGCAAACACAGTACGAAGAAACCCTAGATCACACAGAAAGACGAAGGAAGAAGAAGAACACACAGACGACTCTTCGCTCACACAGATGACTCTTCACTCACATTCGTACCGCGGCTAACCCTAACAATAGCGATGAATATATACAGATATCAAATAACACGCGGATGTCACGTGCCGCAACTCGGGCTGAATATCACGCGGGCTTTGATACAAGAGGAAGAACAGAACACTGGGCTTAAGTAACAAATAGTGACAGGCCTGCAAAACAGAGAGGGAGAAAGTCCAAGATACAAAACGACACAGTATGGACAATTATCAGAAATATGTAAATGTGAATTAAACATAACATCTTTCATGAGAACATCATCAAGAATCTTTGACTGTCAGGATCGCACTACCCAAATTTTATCTACAATACTTAATCACGCTGACTAAGTTCATAAGCAGTCAACAATCACCATAATTACTAAATTCCACAACCAAAACTCTTAATTGCCAAAAAATTTAATAGAAATTTTGGCAGAGTTTCATCTATTTTTGGAACATTCCCCAAATACATATAATTACATTTCCTGCAAGAAAATACATTCTTATACATAATTCAATCCAGTACAACATTTCCACACAGCAACCACACCTCAGTAATTTTCTTTAACATTCGACTAAATACATAATTTATATTTTTCGTAGCTGGACTCAGTCTAAAAATCTGAGCTGCCTATATACCTTTATTAATAGAGATCAAGCTACCTGTAGTTCTTAAAATAATTTTGCATTTAACAATTAGAATGCAAATATACAACTCAAATTTATCTAGGAAATAAATCCAACATAGGTATGAGCAAACCAATACATGCGAGGCACGCAATCTAAACATATCATATCTCATCATATAGAAATTATAACCAATTTCATATACTGCAAAATCATCAGACTAATGAAACATTAATAATATTTTAATCTCTTTTAGTTTCAACAAACTTTTCAAACTATTTAAAAGAATAATAACTAGATATATATAATATATCAATGAAAAATCACAGGCGCATATACGAACTAATCATATATATCGGGCGTGTAATAACCATATATGAAAGACATTGCAGTGAAAAACCATAGCTCATATATATATGAACACATCATATTTATACCGGACGGGTAACCTAACCATTAAATCCCTAGTGAAAAGCCACAGATCATATATGTGAACAAATCATCATATACCGAGCGGGTAATAACATTTTTTGTGAAAAACGATTGTCCTTCCATATATTTAAAAACGTATACATAATATAATACCATAGCTTGGTGGCATAATCTATCGCTCAAGCAAATAATCTGGCGGTATAAACCATCGCCCAATGACTTGGTGGCATAAACCTTCGCTCAAGTACACAATATGACGGCATAAACCATTTCCCAAGTCAACAATCTTCCTACTTGGCGGCATACTCATCGTCCAAATAGTCACCAATAGTATCCAATATCAACCTCCCTACTTGGCGGCATAATCATCGCCCAAGTAGTCACCAACTTTGTTAAACCCTACTCGGCGGCATATCCCATAGCCCAAGTAGTACATAGTAACATACCATAGATATCATTTCATCAACAAACATAGGTGCAAATTTACATTCATTTATACTCAGTCTCACAAGAATAAATATACCAACAAAATAACATTTATTCTATGAATGTAAATCAAATAAAAGAATATTTAAATACTCAATTCAATTCTCACATTCACAAATAGATAACCATTTATCATAACTCCAAGCTCCATAAATTCCTATCAATTTATTTGTAAAATCACCAAATGAAAGAAAAACAACCATATAATGTAATTCATACATTCCATAATGGTTCTCCTTAAATACGGAGTCCAATTACAATCACAATCAATAAAGATGAAATCCACAAAGCAATTCACTTTCACAGAAATTCAATATGAATAATCCATACTTACAAGCTCATAAATCCAAGATAACCAAATTTCCTAATAAGAATTTCCAAAAATTCTCATTCTATTTACAATCAACGATTTTTAGGAGCATCACTCCACGAATTATTTGAATTCTAATTCTGAATGAAATTCACGATTTAAACCATGTAAGTATATTCCAAAGACATTCTTAGCCATCAAAACTACAATTTTCCTAAAAGCAAAGGAAGCAACGTCAAGCATACAATTCAACTCATTCTAAGTTGTACTACAAATATACACATATAGATACAAAGTTGCTCAAGATCAAAGAGCTCATTCATACCTTATTAATCGTCAAGCCTTAATGAATGATAAAATATAGAATAGCATAACATTGAAAAAGCCTTTACATCGAGAAGTGATGGTAGTAAAACATGAATAATAGATTTGTAAATATTCCAAATAGTCAATATCTCAACAAAATATTAGTATAATTATAATACAAGGTAGCTAGAAAATGACATATACATGGAAGAAAAACATGCTTTCGGGAAAAACAACCTCATGCTTTGTATCTTTGTAAATTCGTAATCTAATTCAAATCTTATCAAAATATAGTAAACACCTAAAGTTGCTCACAAGACATATGGTATTCAAGCTTGCTTTGAACTGTGACCGCCTTGACGATCTCCTTGAAGCTTAGTTGCTAAGTGTAACAACATAAAGAAGAGGAAATAGTATTAAATACTATTTCCAAGCAACATCCATAACAAAACTTTAAGTTAAAAGAAATTGAGTACACACCCCACTAGGACTCCTCAAAACTAGCACTTTCAACGTAGACTAAATATTACAATCGTCCTCTCAAGTTCACCAGAACCAACCAATACATACAAAAACAAAAAAGTGCTTGCCACTAAAACCACAAACCTCAGAATGACAACTAGATCTAGTCCAAGTAATATCTCATTCTACACCACTTAGCAAATAATCATCCATCTAAGAAACAACATCACTAACGTCATATAATCAGACCAACTTATTAAAACACAAAATAAACCTTTCCTATCCAAAACTCTTTCAAAAACCAATTCTTCCAATTTACCAAATTCTGTAGGAAAAATCCAAAATCAAGTTACCCAACTGCACTTCCATACTTTTAAGTATTAAATGCTAAAAATAAAAGATATAGTAAACCACCAACAAAATTAAAGCTCAATACAATCCAATTCCAACAGTTGTCAGAAACATAGCTCAAAATTAGACAATTTCTATATACTTAAAATTTATGAGCAAACTATATATCAATGAAAGATCCAAAAGATGGATAACTCAATTTTGATCTCACCTTGACCAAAGGCTATCGCAATTGGATGGAAACTCGACAAAAAAATCATGGATTTGAATCCCCTATTCGTACCCATCAAAGGAGAGAGATTCATGCTAAATGGATGGTGAAAACGGGTCTAGAAAGTCCAAAATATGAGGAAAGGACCACACCCATCGCTGAAAACACGCGAGAATCCGACGATGGAAGAGAAACAAACCCGCCGATTTCTTCGAGTTCTCTGGCAATTTGCTGTATTTCACGGCCAAAATTCGAGGTGGGAAGGTAGCAGACAGCCTGAGCATTCTTTTCCGAGTGG
The DNA here is from genome assembly GCA_003254975.1 of Ochetophila trinervis. Taxonomy (NCBI): domain Eukaryota; kingdom Viridiplantae; phylum Streptophyta; class Magnoliopsida; order Rosales; family Rhamnaceae; genus Ochetophila; species Ochetophila trinervis. The sequence goes on from QANX01007894.1 coordinate 10,248, forward strand.
TGGACGAGCTCGCCGTCGCCGGATGTGGTCGGATTTTCGGTGAGAAGCTTGGGCCACTTACGTACGATAGAGGCACGGTTCTGGTTGAGGAAGAGGGGTGAGAGGAGAGAAAACTGGGGGCTTCCTTTTCCAAGTGTGATGTCAGCCTGTTGTCGCCGGAAAACGGAGAAATTTCCTTTGGAAGGTCCAACGGCACAGTAACAAGAGAGAGAGTGAGTAGCGGTAAGAGGAAGGGAAGCAGTGGAGGAGCTTGCGCGGGGAAGAAGAAGGAAGAAAAAAAATTTGATTAAATAGAACCCATTGGAAAAGACCAAAATGCCCCTGAATTTCATTTGGCCATAACTCTTAAACTGTTACTCGGAATTAAGTGTACCACTAGTCTACAAACTTGTATCGAAAAGCTCTACGCTACGGTATTAAATTCAAATCTAAAACATATCCACACAAAAAGTCAACTTTGGACCCACTTATGGTCAAAATTGACCAAATTCGAAAATTTTAGTATTTTTGAAAACGAGATGTTACACTGTCACTTGACCAAGCAAAGCCATTTCGACAAACTGATTTATGTTTATTCCATCTATGAAAATGTCATTGGTTGGCCTTTCCCCTCTGAACATCTCCAACAAAGAGGATACCAAAAGCTATATATATCTCCTTTAGTTGACACCATAGCTCCAATTCCATATTCTACAATTTGCATATGAAATATGAAATATGAACTTTGCATCAAAATAATTCATAGTATTGTCAAAATGCAAATTATGGCATTCGGAAGAAAATAATTAGTTTTTCGATTACCATGAGCTGCATATCCAAAAGTTTCCTTTTATTTTAGGGTTAATATCATTTAAGGTTTCTAAACTATATCGCGATTTACAATTTCGTCCTAAATTTTTTAATTTTTTTTTTCACTTTGATCCTCAAACCCATCTTATTGTATTACTGTAATTCATTTTTGAAATTTTCGTCCATTTGAATCTTTAAAAGACACGTGCAATGAACATGAGGTTCATTTTAACGATAAAATTTTAATTTTAAAAGTTTTTTTATCACTATAAGTCCTTAAACTATATCGTGATTTACACTTTCGTCCTAAATTTTTTTTTTTCATACTTTGATTTTCAAACTAATATTTCACTAAGAAAAGCTTACACATGAGGTTCACACTGACACATCTCTCAATCTCATTCTCTCTCCTCCATGCAATGTTATTATTTTCCTTTCTTTCTCTAGATTCATTTGCAGATACAAGGAAAAAAAATTGATCAAAGGGGTTTTGATTTTGAAGAAAGAGTTGTGAAATATTTAATATGTGTTGGAAGTTAAGTTTGAATAACTCTATGGTAGTGAATCTAGGTAGTTGATTGCATAAAACGACGTCGTTTTAGTTTTTGGTATTTAGTTTTAAAAGTTATTAAAAATAAAACGAAGTCGTTTTGATGAGATCTATGACACAATGTCGTTTCAGTCATCTTCAAGTTTGGAATGGTTTATGAGTCATCTTGTTTAAAGAGAAACGAGTCATGCGACTCGTATCCATACCTGACCTGATTGTTCACATCCGACTACATTTTCTAATAATTTTGGTACTATTTGTTACAAAGAGAAAGAAATGAAGATAATAAACTTGCATGGAGGAGAGATAGTGAAATTGAGAGAAGTGTTTGCATGAACTTCATATGTAAGTTGAGTGAAATATTTATTTGAAAATCAAAATGTGAAAATAAAATTTTAGGACGAAAGTGTAAATCGCGATATAGTTTAGAAATAATTAACGATAAAAAAATTCTTAAAATTACAATTTTACATTTATGTGCTTTTTAACGGTTTAAATTGACATAAATTTTAAAAATGACTAATGACGATACAAAAATATAAATTTGATGATTAAAGTAAAATTTTTTTTTTAAGACGAAAATACAAACTGCGATATAGTTTAGAAATTTTTAAAAATATTTCTTCTTTATTTTAAAATAGTTAGTGAAAGATTTTGATAAAAAAAAAAATAGTTAGTGAAGGAGTCAGCTTCTATGAAAATCTTTGACAAACCATTAGCTTTACTGAATTACTATCTATCCAAAAAAAATATATATAAAAATAGATTATTATATTTTGTTTTATATTTTTTTAACATATTTTTTATATGGAAGTCCATTTAGAATTCTACTTGAGTTTTTTTAGCTTTATTTGTATTTTTATTTTTTGATAAAATTATTAAATTTTGAACATGGAACCTCAAAAATCTTTAGCTCTGAACAAATCATCCTTCCCTTTTATTATTTTTCTCCAACAGGATTCAAGTCGTGTGTGATAGGCAATGGCATGCCACTTTGGTTGAAGACAATCTATAGCAGATACCACATCAATGATCTAGACTTCCATTTGGCATGAATTCTTAGTTAAGGGCCTTGAACTCCTTACCTTGGAAATCAGCACTTGAGCAAACAGTCATGATCTTAACTAGATCTCGAAGTCTTGTATTTCTTAGTGTGTCACATTCCACCATGAAACTCTTGGAAGCCCCCTTTTCTTTTCAAGGTTGAATACCTTCACTGCTATGTATGTTTTATCTTGTTCAAGAATTCCTATACAGACAGAGCCAAATTACCTTGAAATCTTAAGTGAATGGAGATTGAATCGAGTCCATTTTGTCGAAAGAGTGAGAAAGGACAAAAATTCTTTTACTTTCAAAGGAGAAAAAGAGTTTAGAAAACAACAATTTGTTTTTTGAAATCTTCTGTAGACCCGAAACCGTTTTTTCCTCTATTGCCGCCGGACACCCTTGAGAGAAAGCTAGGAAAATATTCCATGAATCTTGCAACCCATACTGTTTCAAAACCGAAATTTCTTAAGGATTTGGACTCTCTGATTCCATTAGTGCCGTTAATTTTAGCTCAAATTGATCCTAAAACCCTCAAGTTTCAGTTTCTCTGAAAGCTATCCTCACTGGAGTTTGACGAATTCCGGCCACCTTTTGGTCGGAAAATTTTATTAAATCTGTCTTCTGAACTTCCTCTAGCTATCCCTTAACTTGTATGTGGAAGAAAAGGGGTATTTGGCAAAGTGCCATTAAAGCTCTATTTTTGAGACTTTCAAAACCAACGGGATTTTTGGATTTCTAAGCAAAAATCGGGTAAGTTTCTTACTTCTACGTGTCTTTCTTGCTCATTGGTTAGTTATGGTTAGCTTGCTTTCAACATTTGAAGTTTGGAATTTTTTGTATGGATTTTGGTGTTAGAACTGGCTACATGTTGGTAATTTTAGGAGTTTAAATTAAATTATGGATGATTAATGTGTTATTGAGAACCTTGAACCTTTTTTTTTTTTTTTTTTGTGGTTTTGGTAGTGTGGTTGGGGTGGGTTGTATATAGTGAAGGGATTTATGAATTATTTGATGCTTAAGTAATTTAAATGCTGGTTGTTGTTGGAAATATTTGAGGAATATGCATAGGAGTGTTGAAAATGGTTGGCTTGGGAGATTATCCAAAGTTGAGAAACTAAAATGCTTTATTAAATTTTGGTTATTTCTTCTTTTTGTATTTTGGTTTGGGAATTGATTGCTTAAGTGATTGCTTCAAGCCATAAAGAGATTTCTTCAACATGCACACTTTATGCTCTTTCCCTTTTCCAACAAATCCTTTAGGTTAATTCATATATATTGCTTTTTTAAGATCACCATGTAGGAAGGCTGTTTTGACATCCATCTTTTCTAATTCCAAGTCCATATTAGCAACAAATGCTAGCAAAACTTTTATTGAAGAATGTCTTACCACAGGTGAGAAAACTTCATTGAAATCCACCCTATGCTGTTGATTGAAGCCCTAGCCACCAGTCTGGCTTTGCACCTTGCCTTCTCCACCCCTCCAATGCTTTCTTTAATTTTGAAAAATCCATTTAAATCAACCATTTGTTAATTTTCTAGTTTATCAACTAGAGTTCTAGTTCTATTTTTGTATAGCAAGTTCATTTCTTCTTAAATTGCACTAATCCACTTAGCTTTCTCAACTGATTTCGTAACTTCCTCAGAAGTGGCTGGCTTTTCATTAATTTCAATGGAAGCTATGCTAAGTGCGTACGACACTAGATCTACATATCCATGTCTGATTGGAGGCTTTATTTGCTCTTCTCTCTCTATTTCTAACCAAACTTTAGTCCCTTAACTCCTGTTCATAATCAACTTCTCCTGCTACAGGTTCTTCAAAATTTTCTTCGGATTGGACAACAACATTTTAATCCTCATTGACTTGTTGAGTGGTGGACTTTTGCTGATTTTCCACCCTAATTTTAATTGTTTTTGCCTTTTTTGATATCTCAGATACTTCTTGATTGTTATCACGACTTATAGCCTCTAACTCCCTCTTGATCTTAAGGAAATGATACCATATTCAGAGTCAATGTTTCTCTCCCATATTTGATGGCTGATTTTACATCTCTGTAGAAATCTGGAAGTGAATTAAGGAGAATCACAGCTTGATTGTCATCCTCAAACTATTCTCCTCTGTCAGATAACTCTTGGATAATCTTGATAAACTCATCAAGATTTTCCTCAAGGCCTTTGTTGGTGTTCATCTTGAATCCAAACAATCTCTCTTTCAAATATATCTTATATAATAGAGATTTTGTGAGAAACAACTTCGCCAATTTAATTGACTACTTTTCTGTAGTATCTCCATCAGTAACTTGCCTAAGAACATTATCTGAAAGATGGAGAATCGGTTGCTATAAGCTGGCTCTTGCATCTCCACCTTCTGCTCTTCAGTCATGGTTGCAGGTAGTTCATTGGGATCCAAGAGAGCTTTTGAAACTTTCTGTTGTGTTATAAAAAATTTTTGATCACCTCTGCCATTATACATCTCTACATCAATCTTTGTAGAGCTCATCTTCTTGTCTTACAAACTGAGAACTTCAATTCTTTCAAAAAACACCTTTATTGAGTCAATAACAAGAGAAAAAATAAATTCCTCTTTGAACCCTAAGCTCTTATACCAATTTGTCAGCTTGTGCTGCAGGATTTTTCTTCCAACCAGCAAGCACTTTACACCTTTTTTGGAATAAGCCCTTTCCACTTATGCTTCATACAGATAGCAATCGCATTCCCATTGAAAAATGCGTTTATGTAGAAGAATACATAATTATAATAATGAGTTTTGGTATTGTAGTTTAGAGTATTTATAATGGCTCAATATTTATTTTAAAAGAAAAATCTTGAATTTCTAGAAAGGAATATATATATATATATAATTGACTGTTTACAAAATTGACTGTTTACTGTAAACTTCTCCGATTGTTACATGAACCAAATTCAGTAATTCTTTGATTGTTACATGAACCTCCATTTTAGAGCCAAATAACTTACTCAGAACTTCTTTGATTATTTATATATATATATATATACATACTAGATTTTGCCACGCACATGTTTTTTTAAATTATTGTTTTATTGTTTTTTTAAATTAAAATTTAAGTGTAATTTGAATTAATTTTTTTAATAGTTTTGGGCTTTGAAATTTTCATAAAAAATTGATTAAATTAATTTTCAAGAATTAAATTTTCTCAAAAAATATGTGTACTATATAAAGTTAATACGGAAAGTAAAAAATAAAAATGAAAGTAATTGTAAATTTATTTTTATCCTGACAGTTTTTTCTATGCGTGCATGGTAGAAGTTATATATATTTGATGTGTTTCTTTTTTTGTATAAGTTAATATTCATAATATTAGACTGTTGATAGTTATAAAAAAGAAAAGAAAAGAAATTACCCGTATAAAACATTCTATAAAACTTATTAAACATTCTATGCCTAAACTGCAAAATTACATCTTTACATGCTTCCTCCTTATAGTTGAAGAATGCAAAAGAGAACCAGGTTTTTTTATTTATTTTTATTTTTTATTTTCTTTTTCCTTCTAATTTTTTACCAAACAACTCTCAATCACATATAGGAAAAAAAATAAAGAATAAATGCAAATCGAATCTCAAAAATAAAAAAATTATTTTAGTTCGAATTGAAGCAATACATCTTTAAAATCCAGATATCATTAGAGAGAGCTAGCCAAGACTCAAAATCAACTTTTAGTTGATGAATGAAAGAGATCACAAGTCATAACAAAGACAGAGAAAAAGACTTTTAACTTTTATTGGTTCAAGTTATTCAGCATATTACAATTTCCTGTACTTTTCTCCCTCTTTCTCTAGAAATAACAAATAGAGAGCAATCTATGATACTTACCCTTGTTTCTCTTGGTTCGATTGGCATTTGGTTCTTTGCTCAGCTGTGAACAATAGTTCAAAATGGTTTATCGGTCTTAATAAGATTTACACATTCCTCAAAGCTCCAAGTTTCCAAAGTAGATTCCATTTGCTTTAGTAAATTAAATTACTTATGGTTTAAAGTTCGTGATCTACCTGGAAGCACCAAAAAAGAAACTCAGAATAAGAATTTATTTAACAAACATGCTCCACACTCGTTGGTAACATCTGGAAGGTGAAAATTCATAATTTTTCGTTGAGAAAATATGAGAGGAAGATGCAAAACAAATAACGGCTTTGGAGTTTTCAACAATTAGAAACTAAGGAAAAACAATTAATAATAAAACTAAATCAGTTCTTTTCCTCGTATTTTTTAGCTACAAAAGAGCTGCTATTAGCGAGATTGAACACAAAACAATACTTGCAACACATAAAAAATTTTATTTTCACTTTAGGGATGCTATAGAGCATAAGACACAAAATCAAATTTTTCAAAAATTTCCATTTTAACCAAACACCGCAATGGTAAAAGTCCATAAAAAATAGTGTTACTCACGTCAAAAATTCAATGTTTATTTATAATTCCATGATTTCTAAGGAATCCTTAGTAAAAATAAGCCAAATTGATTGTTTTTACCACCAGATATCACACCCAAATTTTATTTTCAAAAAATTTCTAAAATTATTCCTTTCCCCTTTCTTCAAATTCTCTCCCCTTCTCTAGCTTCTATTATATTTTTTTTTCATGCATTTTTAAAATATTTTTTTTGCCTTTTAGTTATTCAATGCGTTTTTTTTTTCTTTTCTTCCAATTATACAAATAACACAACTGTAATCTTTTTTGTATAGTAAGAAATTATAATTTAAAAGTCATTGTCTAATTACATCCGAAGATAAAAGTATAAAGATAAATGTACCAAATTATTGATGGAATTAAATTGTTGCTAATGTAATTGTAACAGTTTCATAATAAAAATCAGCAATGTGTAACTACATAAGATTAATAAGGAATAAAAGCATAAACATAAAACAAGATTAGTAGAGCATAAAAGAAGAAAACGTAAATACATTGGATACTTTGTGTAATTGAGTATAAAATTAATACCTTGTTTTATAGCTTCATAATAAAAAAATAGCAAAGACAATAGCAAAATATACAATACAAATGTAAGTGCATGGAACATATGCTCAAAGTATTAAAACCATAAAAAAGAGCACACAGGAAATATGATGTCGAAGTCATTAAACAGCAGTTATTGCTCAAAATTTCCAATAATTTATATTTTTTGTGAAATATGTATAGAGCAAGTAAGTTTTACTCTACAAAAATAACCTATGGTGGTATCCCATAAAGATTATTTAAGTGAGGTTATAATAGAGCTAATTCTGTGGTAAGGACTTGTATCTCTCATCCCAGATGAAGAAAAAAGAAGGGAATAGTTAAACTCCATGCAGAAGAGGACAAGTAGAGAGGTAATGATAGAGATTTGTTACCAAAGCATAGAAATTTTGGTGAAGAAATAATAAGCTATTAAGACAAGAAAATTGTACATACCTTTCCTGTCCCAGGAGGGCTGAAAAGGAGAATACCCTTCCATGGTGATAAAAGGCTAGTAAAATACCTAGAACACAAGGAAAAATCAGGCACTGCAGAATGATATAATTTTAGAGATTACCATACAAAAATTTCTCATTTGGTTGTACAAAATATTAGTATTCAAACTGACAGCAAGATAGATACGAAGAGACTTACTTGGGATATTTGATTGGCATGACTATAGCTTCTTTAAGTAAGCGTTTGGCATTCTCTAGACCCTTGATGCGTTCCCACTTTACATCTTGACTCTCACGAACTATGTCCCTGCACTGAATATGAAGTATAGCATTAACGATGAGACAAACTTTTCAGATTAAACTCAAATATTAACAATCATGACTAACATAAGCTACATTTCTGCAATAATGGTATGGAAGTCTACCGTGTTACCAATTACCTGCTTAAACTCTCAGCTAAAGCACGCGTTTCTGCTGAGGCTGCTTTGACTACTATAAAATTTAGTTTTCGATATCAACTCATTTTTCTCTACGTTGTGCCTACGAGTGTGGAGATAAAAGAATGAACATAAAAAAAGAAAAGGAAAATTGAAATATGTTAAACTGTGCAGAATTCTCTGAACATGAAGAAACCAATTTGAGGAGATATATTTGACATGTAGAACGGCATAAACATTTAGACAATCTGAAATAAAAGGTTGAGGCCTCAGCTAGATAAGATTCATTTAAAATTTATATTTGGCCAAACCTAAGAAAAACCGTTAATGTACAAGAAACAAGTCACAGATATGGAGTAATGTCTTGTTCTGGTGGAACCAATCAGTTTTCAAAAGGCTAAGAAAAAGAAGTTACTCCATCAATGTTTTAACCATTCAGCATTAAGATACCATAATCGAACATTGAATATTATGATTGACCATATAATCTATTTCAAAAAGAATCCTAGGAATAGTACCAGCATCAAAATTAAAACTTAGTCCGAGGCTTGGATAGTCAACTGAAAATCCTTCACCAGATTAGTCCAAAGTTTAGGGATCATTTTCTATATCATATAACGAATCATGACAAAAAAGAAAATTTTCTTTGGCCAGAGTTTAGGAGATAGTGATGCACAAAACAACTATTTTTTGGGTAAAATTTTAGGAAAAAACTTGCTTTCACATTAACATGCAACTTTCATTTGGTTAAGTACTTAACCAGGATTCTATTTGAACTCTACAGTAGGTACATAATAAAGAAGACATTAAAGTATATTCAATGCTAAAACAGAAAGTCAGCAAAAGGTATTACCAAAAAATAAAAATAAAAAAAGTCAGCAAAGGCACAAAAAATCAAACATGAATAAGCAGATCATACAAGAAAAAAGGTCCCACTTACTTGGGTCCAGGGGTCAAAATTGCAAGATCATTCGTCATTTCTCCTGCTTCAAATGTTTCAATCCAGAACCAACTTACAAACTAAACCCAAAATACTAATATGAGTAATCAAAATTTAATGCTCCAAAAATAAAACATGAAATAGCAAATGCAACAAACTCTAATATGATGGCGGATAATTTTGAAGAACATTGCAGCATAGACTAATTTATATGTAATTAATTGAAAAAACAATGAATTTTATAGTTATGACCAATCCTAATGATGGCTTTTGGAGACTCAAAATTTTTTTTGCAGGATGTACTGAAGTTCATTATGCAATTTGTTCAACTTTTTGCATTTGTAGAAGCATAGAATATCTCACTTTTGGTGCTGACTTTACAAACTTGCAGGGTAGGCTAGGTCCTGGAAGGTTGCATCATTGCATGAGACTGATAGGTGCGGCAGAGCGTGGCATGCAGATGATGGCTCAAAGAGCTCTTAGTATACGAGTTTTTGGAAAGTTGATTGCTGAGCAAGGTTCATTCCTTTAAGATTTGGCAATGGTATGTTGATTCAGTGGCCACGCCATGAAAGCAGAACGTATTTTCTTATTACATTAAAATCATGATGAGACTATGCATCTAGTATTGTTCCTCCCTATATAAAAGCATAGCAGAGAATCTTCTGTCTTAAGCAATCGAAAACAGATACAAATCTTGGTCTTAGAATTGCATTTCCTTTTTTAGTCAGAATCTAGAAGTGTATTCTAGTTTAACTTTTCTTTGTCTATCACCTTCGTAAATATAAATTCATCTACTTCTCAGATAGTGATAGCACTCTTTCCAAATTGTGTTTCTGTGATTCAGTGTCGAATAGAGGTTGAGAAAGCCAGATTGCTGGTTCTGGAAGCAGCTGACCAGCTTGATAGACAAGGAAACAAAAAAGCTCGTGGAACTATAGCAATGGCTAGGTAAATATTGCTGTTTGTTTGAGGTGCAGGGACGGATTTTTGCATATGCGAGTATAATAGTATAATGGTTTGGTGGTCTGTGAAACAGGTTGCAGCTCCAAACATGGCACTTAAGGTACTTGACATGGCGATGCAAGTCCATGGTGCTGCTGGGTTATCTTCTGACACTGTTCTAGTACATCTTTTGGCCACGGCATGAACATTGAGAATTGCAGATGGTCTTGATGAAGTTCACTTAGGCACCATTGCCAAGTTAGAATTACAAAAGAGAAGCTTTGAAATCTTCAGTATAAACATAGTCCAATAAAAAGGGTACTCTTTATGTAGTAAATTGAAAAGAGAGAACAATAAAGCTCAGATAGTAAAGAACACTGTAATTGATACTGTAACAAGGAAAAGTAGTGATCAAAATGGTAATAATTTATGTTGCCATGTAGCTAGAAACACAGTTACAAGCAAAATAGCTTATAGGCATAATACACATGGTCCTCAAAATAGCCTCGAATATAACCTTAGAGCCCTAATTGGTGTGCTCCTTACCATAAGTTCAGGATGATACATGATGGGTTAGTGTCAAAACTTTTTTGGACTTGATGGTCATTTCACAATGTTATATCGTCCAAGCTCAGTAAGTATTGAATCTTATTGTCTGGACATAGTATATGCAATGATTATTAATCCATTGAAGGAGTTGATGACATTTTAAAAATATAACATTTATTAAATGTCATGGAAAAGGTCTCCTGATCTCAATATAACAACTTTGATAACAGGGATATCACTGAACATATAACAGTGGAGACTCACTTTTCAAAGATTTTGCACAAAATTATCTTTTAATAGAACATTCAATGTTGGTTGCATCAGAAGAAGCAACTTTTGGTTCTGTCAGTGCAAATCCTGATTTGATTTCCCCCTTGAGCAAAGGAACCAACCATTCAAGTAGTTGGTCTTTATTTCCATAGTGCAACAATACCTAACATGAAAGGTTAACTGTTTTTAGAACATAATAATTGCATGCATGATGACATTGCTGATTAAGTCGAAGAATTCAAAAGTTTATATTTTTCTGTCTTTCCTATGTACTTCTTATAGATACACTCTTTATCAATAAGGGTGTACCAGTGAAATTTTTTCTCCATTCAAAGACATCTTAAGAATAGACAAAAGAATACTGATCTAACACTGATTGATCATCCATGTGATGTTAATTATCTGAAACTTTCATCTTACTTCGATATTTCTTGTGTCAGGAGCACCATAATTGAACACCTGTGGTGCCTGTTGTGGCGATTTTTCGTCTCGGTCCGGGCCTCTCGGGTTCCTGCAAAAACAGAGCCAAACCGATTAGGGGGACGCCGGTGTGGTGGCCGGCGTTTCCCCTCCGATGCTTAAGTTAGTGATCATCTTTGATTTCTTAGCAAAAAATGACTAAAAATGGTTCAAAAAGGATCAAAAAAGGGGGGTCAAAGTTGGAGGAAAAAAGGGAGAAAAAATGGAGAGAAGCTAGAGAGAAAGGGAGAGCCAAAAAAATCAAAAATGGACTCCAAAAATCTGGAATGGGACCGAATGGGAGGCTGTCCGGTTTGGGTGAGGTGAGGGAGATAATGAATAGTGTTTTTAGCTTTATTTGGTGGTATAATCATCACATGGAGAGGTTGAGATCACACCTACCCCCCAAATCCAAGGTTTGGTAGTCTCCACTATCACCAACCCCCTAGGGCAGCCGAATTTTGGGGAAAAGATGGGGAAAAGGTGGTGAGGGTGATGGGAGTTGGTGGCGTCTTGGGCTGCGTGCGGCTCCAAATCTGATTCCCTCCTTTTTTGCCTTCATTTTTACCTTACATTTTACACATGGAGGGTTTAGATTAACTCACCAAAATTTTGCATTATAGATGGGAGACAAGTGTCTCTTCCCAATTTATGGGCTTTGGGTATTCTTGGGTTTAAGTGGCCCACCACTTGATTGGGTATTTATTTTACTACCCTTAATCATTAGGTATTGGGCCCAATTAATAGGTAAAAATACACACAACAATAGCCCCCAAATTGATCCAATTCAGAAATTGAATCAATTTTAAGGATGGAATATACCTGTTGGGCGCGAATACCGAAATCTTGAAATTTGAATTTCAAAATGATTGATTTCTGAAATTATTATTATTATTATTATTTTTTTAAAAACTGCGCCGCAGCTTTTCTGTGGGGGATGGGACGTGCAGTTAATGCACCCCCAGGTCTTGCACGCCTCCCCCTTCCTGCGCACCAGTCACGTCTGCACACTCCACGACGCCTCCTCTCCTCTCTTCTCCTCTTCTTCTTCCTTTCTTTCTTCTCTTTTCTTCTTCCAAGCCGAAAGCTCTCCCTGGCTCTTTTCCTGTTAACACGATAGAGAGAAACGCGTGTGACGATTCCTCAAGTCACCCAACAACTCGGGCCTTTCCTTTTCTGCCTCGCTCAACTCTGCCAGCGGTACCTCCTTTCTTTTTGGTTAATCGACGGTAAGTTCCAGTCATCCCCCCAAACTTTGATTTCGTTTGATTTCGGTCTTTCTTTCGGTCGTTCGGGCCGCTTGTCTGCTGGTTCACCTTACTGACTCTTAGATATTTTCTCAGTTTTGCTCGGGCCTTTGGTCAGGAGAGAAACTCTTCCTTGTCGCGCCTCGCCGTTCTCTTGAGTTCACCAAAGATCCGAAGGTAAGGAACCTCTCTCTCTCTCTGTCTCGCCTCCGTTTAGGGTTTTTGTATTGCTTTGTTCTCCATTTTGTTATGTGTTGCTGCCTAGTAGAATTAGGTATACTGCTTTGTGTAGAAATAGGGGGCCTAGGTTAGAACTCTGGACGTCGTGGCCTAAAACCAGGGGGCCACGCCGCGGCTCGGCACTTAGACGGAGGTTACGTGTCCAGGTATTGGCCCAATCTTAGGTAGAAACTGAGGGTAGAGTACACGGAACTGGGGTTAAAGCTCTGGACTTGGGTGGAAGCCAAGGGACCGAGGTTGAAACTCGGGACCTGAGTGGAGGCTAAGGCGCCGAGGCTGAAACTCGGGACCTGGGTGGAGGCCAAGGCACTGCCGAGGCACCGAGGCTGAAAATCGGGACCTGGGTGGAGGCCGAGGCACCGAGGCTAAAACTCGGGACCTGGGTGGAGGCTGAGGCACCGAGGCTGAAACTCGGGACCTGGGTGGAGGCTAAGGCACCAAGTCGGGACCTGGGTGGAGGCCAAGGCACCGAGGCTGAAACTCGGGACCTGGTGGAGGTCGAGGCACCGAGGCTGAAACTCGGGACCTAGGTGGAGGCCAAGCCACCGAGGCTGAAACTCGGGACCTGGGTGGAGGCCGAGGCACCGAGGCTAAAACTCAGGACCTGGGTGGAGGCCAAACTCGGGACCTGGGTGGAGGCCAAGGCGCCGAGGCTGAAACTCGGGACCTGGGCGGAGGCTAAGGCGCCGAGGCTGAAACTCGGGACCTGGGCGGAGGCCTAGGCGCCGAGGCTGAAACTCGGGACTTGAGCTGAAACTCGGGACCTGAGCGGAGGCCAAGGCGCCGAGGCTGAAACTCGGGACCTGGGTGGAGGCCAAGGCACCGAGGCTGAAACTCGGGACCCAAACCTGCGCTTTTGGGCACAGTACGGCGAGGTTTGGTGGATTTCGAGGTGCTGGCCTGTGGTTCACGTGCCTTAGAATCCTTGGTGATCCGCTCTTTCTCGCCCGGAGGATAGCCACCCTGACAGTCGAGCTGCTTCTCTGTTTCAGATGTCTCGCCCTTCACCGAGCGGTGGTGGTGATAACTCAAGTCGCCCCTTACTTAACCAGCCCTTAAGTTTCCAAACCCTGATTGATCCTGTGCCCAGGCCCTTCAGGCCTAACATTTTTGACGAGCCACCATACTCCTACCTGAGGGCTATCAACGTTTCGCAGATGGTGGACATCCTCGACTCCTCGGACTCCGAATCTAGCACTAACTCTGGGGCGGAGGGGCGCGCGGTTTCCTTCGCAGTTGCGACCGATGTGGCTGGGCCCTCGGCCGTAGCTGGCGCGGCCGAGTCTTCTCAGGAAGGAGAAGAGGTGAAGGTTCCTGAAGGAACACAAGTCGCCCCTTACTTAACCAGCCCTTAAGTTTCCAAACCCTAATTGATCCTGTGCCCAGGCCTTTCAGGCCTAACATTTTTGACGAGCCACCATACTCCTACCTGAGGGCTATCAACGTTTCACAGATGGTGGACATCCTCGACTCCTCGGACTCCGAATCTAGCACTAACTCTGGGGCGGAGGGGCGCGCGGTTCCCTTCGCAGTTGCGACCAATGTGGCTGGGCCCTCGGCCGTAGCTGGCGCGGCCAAGTCTTCTCAGGAAGGAGAAGAGGTGAAGGTTCCTGAAGGAACCTGGAGTTACGATGAGGTCGAGTCTAGACTCACCCAGGCCGACCTGGACCAGCTGAAGCTGGACTACTCGGTGCCCGGGAGTGATGAGCTGCCCAGCTGTCCTCCCGCTGGCGATATCGCCATGAACCAATGGTTTTTAAAATGCGGGCTAAGGCTGCCGCTCCCTCTTTTTGTCCGACGCCTTCTCCGCGATGTCCGGCTGGCGCCCCTTCAGCTAAATCCCAACGCGTGGAAGGGGATTTATTGCTGTTTCGTGCTGTGGTAAGAGCACTTTGGTATCGACCCCACCCCTTCCGAGATACAGGCGTGCTTTGAGATTAGGTCGGCCGCCAATAAGGTTGGCTCCTTCTGTTACTATCCCCGGCGCAGGAAGTTTCTGGTGAAACCTCCTGAAGTCTCGAACTGGCAACGGGAGTGGTTCTTCGTCGGCGGGGACTGGGAAGACGGGAGTGAGCCCGTGACTCCCCGTGGGTTTTGCGGGAGCAATCACAAATGGAGTCCATCCTTCCCTTCCATGGACGAGTCTAGTAGGTTTAGGGTTAACCGCATCCTGGACCTTGAGTTGTTCGAGAGGGACTCTACCATCCTTTTAAAGGAGGCTAGGCTGGCCGGTGGTAGCACTCGGCTACTTTTACCTTACTTTTAATTCGCCTCGTTTATTTAAGTGTCTGATTTCCGGATTGCTTTTTTGGCGCAGTGATGTCGTCGGGTGTTGGGTTTAAGCGGGCTCTGCCTGGACGTCCCGACAGGAGCCGGGCGGCGAAGTCAGTGAAAGCCAGCCCCGGGCAGTCTGTCCGAGCCCCCGCTGCTGCTGTGGAGAGCTCGCTCCCGCCTCTTCCGCCCTCTAGGAGCGCCTCCTCTAAGGATCCTAAGGGGGGCATTAGCTCTCCTAACCCGAGGGGAAGCGGGGACCAAACGCCTGCTTCCAGGAGCGGTGTTCGCCCTTCCAAGGGTAGGAGGGATTCTTCTCCGGAGGGGAGCCGAGGGGAGAGGAGCAGATCACCTGGCCGGGTGCTTGAATTTGTGAACTTTCTGTCAAAGGATGTTCTCCCAGCTGAGGACAAGTGGCTTTCAGGGATTTCTGATTCATCGCTCCCTGCTAAGGCCTCTCGTTTAGTCGGCTTGGTGAGACTTCGTATTGTTAAGTTTTTAGGGACTTTGACTTCTTTTGTTATTTACTTGTGTGTTTTCTTTTGTCGCGCAGGGGGCCTTCATGGTTTTCAAGCTTCAGGAGCAGATTGCCTGACACAAGGAAATATCTGCGACTGCCATTATTGACTTAAGGGAGTCTCAAAAGGAGCTGGAGGAGGCTAAGAGATGCATAGCTGAGTTCGAGCTCCTAATAACGAAGAAAGACCTGGAGGTTAGCAAGAAGGAAGGCGACCTTAAGCTGAAGCTTAGCGATGCGGAAATAAGGAAAAAGGACTAGCTCCTTATCGCATCCGCTGCACGGCTTAAGGAGCAAGTCAAAGAGTCGGAGGGGCTGAAGGCCAAGCTTGAGGAGGCGAAGAGGAACCTCCAGCTGAAGGATGACGAGATCACAAAGCTGTATGACGAGGCTGAGGGTCAGTTTGATACGGGAGCTGATTCTGCGGTCACGTTTATCAAATCTAAGTTCCCGGATCTCGACTTCAGCCTTCTGGATCAGTCTGCGGATCCATCTTCGGTCCCTGCTGTTTCATCCTCCGAATTGGCTGGTCCATCAGTTCCTCCTTCGGGGCCATCTCCCTCTGCTCCTGCTACAACTTCGGGCCCTCCTCCGGTTATGTAATCGTTGGCAGCATCCGTCTCTTTTATCAGTTTATCTCTTTTTTTTTTTGTAATTAAAGACAATTCCTGGCTAGTTGATGCCAGAGCTAACTCCTGTGTAACCACTTCCGTAATGAAATTGTAAAGAACCTTTGCGCATCTGATATGTGTTTACACTTGCACTTTTTTTTTTTTTTTAGCCTTGGTACATGCCTTTGTAGCCCCCCACTCTTCCCTGTTTGTCGGTAGAGGAACTGGGGAGAGTTAGCATGTACGCTGGTGACTTCTAGTCTGCTTGGTCTCGCGGTTATCTTTGCCTTAAAATTTTACTTTATTTTATTTTAAGGTTCGGTCCCTTGATCATTTTAGCTGCCAGCTCCTGGTCGATCCAAGCCCAGCTCGGGGAGCCTCTAGCTTTTGGGCGCTTAGCCTCCTGGCTATTTCGGCCTGCGGCCCCTGGTCGATCCGAGCCCAGCTCGGTGAGCCTTTAACCTCTGGGGTGTTCAGCCCCCTGGCTGCTCTAGCTGCCAGCTCCTGGTCGATCCGAGCCCAGCTCGGGGAGCCTTTAGCCTCTGGGGGTTCAGCCCCCTGGCTGTTCTAGCTGCCAGCTCCTGGTCGATCCGAGCCCAGCTCGGGGAGCCTTTAGCCTTTGGGCACTTAGCCTCCTGGCTATTTTAGCCTGCCAGCTCCTGGTCGATCTGAGCCCAGCTCGAGGAGCCTTTAGCCTCTGGGGGGTTCAGCCCCTTAGCTGTTCTAGCTGCCAGCTCCTGGTCGATCCGAGCGCAGCTCGGGGAGCCTTTAGCCTTTGGGCGCTTAGCCTTCTGGCTGTTTTAGCCTGCCAGCTCCTGGTCGATCCGAGGCCAGCTCGGGGAGCCTTTGGTCTCTGAAGGGTTCAGCCCCCTGGCTGTTCTAGCTGCCAGCTCCTGGTCGATCCGAGCCCAGCTCGGGGAAACGGGCGCTTAGCCTCCTGGCTGTTTTATCATGAATTTTCGTAAGCAAACACTTGTATTTGTTTCTCGAAAGGGAAATATCGTTTTATTGATAATAATATCGCGTCGTACAAATTGAACATAAAAAGTTACATAAGTTACTGAAAGTAAATCTTCAGGTGTTTTGCATTCCATGGGTGGGCGAGAATCTTTCCGTTTTCTCCCTCCAATTGATAGGTCCCGGGTCGGATCACTTTTTTCACCTGGTATGGGCCTTCCCAGGTCGGGCCCATAGCTCCTGTTCCATGTTCTTTAGTATTTAGTGTGACCTTTCTCAGAACTAGATCGCCGGGCTGAAAAATTCTCTGTTTCACTTTAGAGTTGTAGTACCTAGCCGACTGTTGTTGGTAAGCCGCTACGCGTACTTGAGCTAGATCCCTTATCTCTTCTATTAGGTCCAGGTTAAGCCTCATTTGCTCCTCATTCTCTTCTAACTGGAAGTGTTCAGTTCTGAAGTTTGGTATCCCTATCTCGACTGGGATGACTGCTTCAGCCCCGAAAGCTAGTGAGAAAGGAGTTTCTCTTGTCCCTGTTCTTGGAGTCGTCCTGTAAGCCCACAAGATTTCTGGGAGTTTTTCTGCCCAAGCCCTCTTGTGCTTGTCTAACCTGGTCTTCAAATTCAGCTTAATTATCTTGTTTGCGGCCTCGACTTGGCCATTGGCTTGGGGGTGAAATGGTGAAGAGAAAGCTGCATTGATCCCCAAACTTGAGCACATGTTTCTGTAACTTTTGTTGTCAAACTGTCTCCCATTGTCCGTGACGATGGTGTGAGGTATCCCGAAGCGACAGATGATTGATTTCCAAATGAAACTTGAAGTTTTAGCTTCAGTGATTGTTGATAGGGGCTCAGCTTCTACCCACTTAGTGAAGTAGTCAATTGCTACTATGGCAAATTTTGCCTGGCCGCGCCCCATAGGGAGAGGTCCAATGAAGTCAACTCCCCATTGAGCAAATGGCCATGGGCTCCTAATGGAGGTGAGCTGCTCCGGCGGTTTCTTCTGGATTTTTGCGAATCTCTGACAAGGGTCACATCTCTTTACAAATTCCCTCGCGTCTCCTTGCATTGTCGGCCAATAATAGCCCTGACGGACTATTTTATGTGCTAACGACCTTCCTCCCGCATGGTTCCCGCAGACTCCTTCGTGGACTTCCCTCAGGACATAGTCTGCCTCCTCCTCTCCTAGGCACCTCAAGTAGGGTAGTGAGAAGCCTCTCTTGTACAGTATATCTTTGATGAGGGTATACTGTGGGACTTTGTACTTGAGTCTTCGGGCTTCTAGTTTGTCCTCGGGGAGTATGCCATCCATCAAAAATCTGATTATTGGGTCTCTCCATCCTTGCTTCTCGTCCACTGGGTTCACCTCCAGCGTCTTGCCTGAGATGCTGGGCTGTGTCAGTGTTTCGATGGGAATTGTGCACACCAGCTCCGACTCGGTGGCTGATGCTAGCTTGGCAAGCGGGTCGGCGTTTGAGTTTTCGGCCCTTGGAATTTGTGTGATATGGTGTTCTTCGAAATCTTTTAACAACTCCTTGACTTCCTTCAGATAGCTGATCATGCTTGCCCCCTTGGCCTGGTATTCTGATTTGACTTGCCTTACCACCAGCTGCGAGTCGCTATAGCTGTGTACCCTCTTAGCCCCTAGTGACCGCGCCATTTTGAGCCCCGCGATTAATGCCTCATATTCTGCCTCATTGTTAGATGCCTTAAATCCAAGTCTAAGTGCATACTCAAGCTTCACATGGTCTGGAGCTGGAGTGGTTAGGATGAAACCTGCCCCGCTTCCGTGCTCATTGGATGACCCGTCAGTATGCAAGGTCCATAATGGGGCCAGGTGTGTGTCACTTGCCTCTCCGGGGTCACTTGGGACGATGATCTCTCCTTCTTCTGAGGTGGTAAACTCGGCAATGAAGTCAGCCACTGCCTGTGCTTTTATCGCCGTGTGGGGCTTATACAATATCTCATACTGTCCCAACTCAATGGACCACTTGATCAATCTCTCGGACGTCTCTGGCTTCTGTAGCACCTGCCTGAGGGGGTAGCTGGTGGGCACGGTGATCGAATGTGCCTGAAAATATGGTTTCAGCTTCCTTGAGGACATAACCAAGGCTAAGGCTAACTTCTCTATGCTGGGGTACTTAGTCTCTGCTTGCACCATGGCTTTACTAACATAGTAGATCGGCAGCTGAGCTGTTCCTTCTTCTCGTATGAGGGCGGAGCTCACTGCTGTCTCCGACACAGCCAAGTAGAGGAGCAACATTTCTCCACAAATCGGCTTGGAGAGCAATGGTGAAGTGCTCAGGTATTTCTTGAGCTGAGAAAAAGCCTCCTCACATTCCTCAGTCCACACGAAGTCCTTAGCTCCTCTAAGGGTTTTGAAGAATGGTACGCATTTGTCCGTGGCCCTTGAGACGAACCGGTTAAGAGCTGCCACCTTTCCCGTGAGTCTTTGAACCTCCTTCACCTTCCGGGGTGACGCCATCTCCATGATCGCCTTTATTTTATCCAGGTTGGCTTCGATTCCACGTTGGTTCACCATGAAACCTAAGAATTTCCCAGAGGCTACTCCAAAAGCACATTTAGCGGGGTTAAGCATCATTTTATGTTTCCTCAAGAAATTAAACATTTTGCTCAGGTGATCCAGATGCTTGCTCCCCTTGCTACTCTTCACCAGCATATCGTCCACGTACACCTCCATTGTCTTTCGAATCTGGTCAGCAAACATTTTGTTAACCAGCCTCTGGTAGGTGGCTCCAGCGTTCTTGAGCCCGAAAGGCATCACCTTATAGCAGTATAGCCCGAGGTTGGTGATGAAGGCGGTCTTTTCCTGATCGTCAAAGTGCATTCCAATCTGGTTGTACCCAGAGAAGGCGTCGCAGAAGCTATATAGCTCACTACCCGCCGTGGAGTCTACCAGCTGGTCAATCTTGGGTAGCGGGAAGCTGTCCTTGGGGCATGCTTTGTTCAGGTCCGTGAAGTCTACACACACCCGCCAATCTCCATTGCTCTTTTTCACCAACACCACATTGGCCAGCGAGGTGGGGTATGTTACTTCTCTGATGAACCCCGCCTTCAGGAGCTTGTCTACTTCAGTATTGATTGCTTCATATCTCTCAGGGTTAAAGGCTCTCATCTTCTGCTTCACTGGCCTGAAGCTAGGGTCCACGTTTAGCCTGTGCACCATAACTTTCGCGTTTATTCCGGGCATGTCTTCATGGGACCATGCAAACACATCCGAATTGGTCCTTAAAAATCTGATAGCTCCTCATTCAGCTCGGGGGAGAGCATTGTACCGACTCTCGTGGTTCTCTCTGGGTTGTTTGGATCTATCTGGATGTTGGCAAGCTCTTCTACTGGCTCTCCTCTGAACATCTCTCGCCTCCTATCGTCCAGCTTTTCTTCGGGAAGTTCTTCCTCGGCTGTCTGGATCTCCGTCATTAGTGAGTCTTCAGCCGTCGTCTTTGGATCTGCCTTAGTTGCCTGTGAAACGTTCTCTCCGTTAGCTTCGGGTGTCGTTGGCGAAGTGAATGCTTCAAGATGCGGCTCAGAGCATTTCTGCTTGGAGGGTTCAGCGCGGATTAGGTAGTTGAGGCTTTCATGACGTGGCTCGGGGCGATTCTGCCTGGAGGTGGAGAAGATGGGCAGCGCCTCGGCGTGGGTGTCCTTTTCCCTAAGAGCCGTGGCATAGCATTGCCTGGACTCGTACT
The DNA here is from genome assembly GCA_003254975.1 of Ochetophila trinervis. Taxonomy (NCBI): domain Eukaryota; kingdom Viridiplantae; phylum Streptophyta; class Magnoliopsida; order Rosales; family Rhamnaceae; genus Ochetophila; species Ochetophila trinervis. The sequence continues at coordinate 31,205 of QANX01007894.1, forward strand.
GATCTCCTCGTACCACTCGGCCGCCTCCTCCTTCTGTTGGGAACTTTATCATGAGGTGGTAGGTCGAGGTTGCTGCCCTCAAAACATTGAGGGCGGATCTTCCCAGAATGGCGTTATATGCTGACGCTGACTTTATCACCAAGAAATTTATTAGGATAGTGGACCTGTTTGGGATTTCCCCCACAGTGAGAGGCAGCTCGACGAAATCCTCGAGGAGAATCGTTTCTCCAGTGAACCCCATCAGTGGCGTCCGCACAGGTTTGAGGACTTCTCTCTTTAGCCCCATTGCGTCAAAAGCAGGTGTGTACAGAATATTGGCAGAGCTTCCGTTGTCGATTAACATCCGATACACTCGGTCATTGGCAATCTGGGATGTTATCACTATAGCGTCGTCATGTGGGTGCTGTACTCTTGCGGCTTCTTCGTCTGTGAACGTTATAGAGAAGCTCTCTCTGCGGGTTGCCTTCATTGGTCTGAAGGTGCAATTCACCTCATGATGCATATCTAGGCATTTGGCGCCTCTCGCGTATGCTTTGCGTGACCGGTTGGATTCACCTCCGACCCCTGGTCCACCCATGATCGTCCTCACACTTCCGAGTATATTATCTGGGTGCAGCAAAGGTGATGATGCTTCTCTCCTTCCAGCATCTTCCCGCCTTGGGGGAGGTGGGGCGCTAGGCCCGGCAGTTTTTGCTAAGAACTCCTTCAGCTGCCCTCTTTGGATGAGGGCTTCAATTTCGTCCTTCAGCTCTGTGCACTCCTCCGTAGTGTGCCCATAGTCCCTGTGGTATCTGCAGTACTTGTTCTTATTTCTGAATTTGAATGGGGTCCTCATTGGGAAAGGTTTTTTCAGCAAGTTGTTTCCTTCAATTTGCATTAACACCTCCGAGCGAGTTGTGTTGAGGGGGGTGAACCTCTCGAACTTGCTCTTGGGTGGCCGGGGTGCTAGGTTCACTTCTTCGTAACTTCTCTTGTTGTTACGAGGCGGGNGTCCTTTTCCCTAAGAGCCGTGGCATAGCATTGCCTGGACTCGTACTGATCTCCTCGTACCACTCGGCCGCCTCCTCCTTCTGTTGGGAACTTTATCATGAGGTGGTAGGTCGAGGTTGCTGCCCTCAAAACATTGAGGGCGGATCTTCCCAGAATGGCGTTATATGCTGACGCTGACTTTATCACCAAGAAATTTATTAGGATAGTGGACCTGTTTGGGATTTCCCCCACAGTGAGAGGCAGCTCGACGGAATCCTCGAGGAGAATCGTTTCTCCAGTGAACCCCATCAGTGGCGTCCGCACAGGTTTGAGGACTTCTCTCTTTAGCCCCATTGCGTCAAAAGCAGGTGTGTACAGAATATTGGCAGAGCTTCCGTTGTCGATTAACATCCGATACACTCGGTCATTGGCAACCTGGGATGTTATCACTATAGCGTCGTCATGTGGGTGCTGTACTCTTGCGGCTTCTTCGTCTGTGAACGTTATAGAGAAGCTCTCTCTGCGGGTTGCCTTCATTGGTCTGAAGGTGCAATTCACCTCATGATGCATATCTAGGCATTTGGCGCCTCTCGCGTATGCTTTGCGTGACCGGTTGGATTCACCTCCGACCCCTGGTCCACCCATGATCGTCCTCACACTTCCGAGTATATTATCTGGGTGCAGCGAAGGTGATGGTGCTTCTCTCCTTCCAGCATCTTCCCGCCTCGGGGGAGGTGGGGCGCTAGGCCCGGCAGTTTTTGCTAAGAACTCCTTCAGCTGCCCTCTTTGGATGAGGGCTTCAATTTCGTCCTTCAGCTCTGTGCACTCCTCCGTAGTGTGCCCATAGTCCCTGTGGTAGCTGCAGTACTTGTTCTTATTTCTGAATTTGAATGGGGTCCTCATTGGGAAAGGTTTTTTCAGCAGGTTGTTTCCTTCAATTTGCATTAACACCTCCGAGCGAGTTGTGTTGAGGGGGGTGAACCTCTCGAACTTGCTCTTGGGTGGCCGGGGTGCTAGGTTCACTTCTTCGTAACTTCTCTTGTTGTTACGAGGCGGGGTACTTCTCTGATTTTTTCTTACTTCAGGTCTCCCGCTTCCCCCGCTTTGGTTCAGGTTTCTCTTGCATTGAATGATCTCTTCAGCGGAGATGTGTTTGTAAGCTTCGGCCAACATCTCCAAGAATGTTCGTGGTGGGTTCTTAGCTATCGTCCTAATGAAGTCCTCATCGCGGACTCCATCCTGCATAGCTTGCATCGCCCGGTCGTCAGTGCAGCCCTCAATTTGTATCATCACATCCGAAAATCTTTGGACATATGCCTTCAAAGACTCATTCTCCCCTTGCATAACGGATGACAAGTGAAAGGGCGGCTTCTTCACTGGCCTAGCTCCTATAAATTACGCCATGAAGGCGCTTTCCAGCTGGCTGAAAGAATTAATTGAGCCAGGGCGTAGGCCGGTGAACCAAGTCCACGCTACTCCTCCTAGGGTCAAAGGGAAAGCGCGGCACTTGATAGCATCTTCTGCAGCTTCAAATGCCATCCATACTTTGTAGGCTCCAAGGTGCTCCGCCGGGTCTCCTTTGCCTTCATACCTTCCCACACTCGGCATTTTGAAATCTTTGGGGAGCCCAGCCCGGCGTATCTCTATCCCGAATGGCGAGGTTTCTTGTCCTAATCCAGGCGCATAAGCGTAGGGATGTGGGTGACGAATCAGGTACTGCTGGTCGCTGCGGAATTTCATACACGCCTCATCTTCGAGCCTCCTCTATTCCACCTACATCCTTCTTTCAAGTTCACGCCTCTGTCTCTCCTCAGCTTCTAGCCTTAATTTCTCTTCAGCTAGGATTTTCTGCCTTTCTTCCGCGCGGATTTTCTGCCTTTCTTCTGCTCGGATGAGCCTTTTCTCTTCCTCCTCTTCGGCTCACCTCCTGCGTTCATCTCGGGATTCCGCTCTCTTTTGCTCCTCTCGCGCTCGTCTCCTGGCCTCAAGGGAAGCTCTTAGGTTGCTAAGGTCTAGGCCCTCATTAGGAGAGGAGAAGGCATCGCTCACGGATCTAGTCCGCCTGCTGTTTCGCTCCTCAACTGGCAGCGGGCGGGCAGGCGAGGGGTGGTTTCTCTCTGGGTTCCTCCGTGCTTCGCCCAAGGGATGTCTCGGGTTCGATCTCGATCGCGCTGGCCTCCCTTGCCTTGAGCCTCTAGCCGTGGTCCCCAGCTCCTCTCCTGGTGCTCCCCCGTCTCCATGAGTTCGTGGGATAACGCGGTCTCGTGGAGAGTCCACTGGGGTTGGGCTTATCATCGTTCGTGAGAACGGCTCACGGTTGGTTCGCTGCTGAATTTCCAGGAGGCCAATGACTTGCTCCATCCAGTTTTCCAAGTCGGATATTCGAGTTCGCTTCGCCTTCGAGCGCCGGGCGATGCGTCTCTCACTTCGCCTTCGAGCTGGAGGCAACAGCTGGGAGGGCAGAATGCTCGGTTCAGCTGCTGGAATTGATGTCCCTCGATTCGGGAAGGAGCTAGTTCTCATAGGCTGCTTACCCCTGGCTTCTCTGTTGGATGGTTCAGCTCCATCCAACGTGGCCTGCTGTTCCGGATGGGTGTCTGTCATCTCGCTTCAGGTCTCGCTTTGGTTCGCCTGGGTTCTTGCTTCAGGCGGGTTATGCTCCTGCCAGGTTGGATTCAGCTCCGGATGGGTTAAGCTTCAGCTCAGTTCACCTCAGCTTCAGCTCAGTCTACCTCAGCTCCAGCTCAGTCCACCTCAGCTTCAGCTAGGTTCAGCTTTAGCTTAGTCCACCTCAGCTTCAGTTCAGTCCACCTCAGCTTCAGTTCGGTCCACCTCAGCTTCAGCTCGGTCCACCTCAGCTTCAGTTCGGCCCACCTTAGCTTCAGCTAGGTTCAGCTTTAGCTTAGTCCACCTCAGCTTCAGTTCGGTCCACCTCAGCTTCAGTTCGGTCCACCTCAGCTTCAGCTCGGTCCACCTCAGCTTCAGTTCGGTCCACCTTAGCTTCAGATAGGTTCAGCTTTAGCTTAGTCCACCTCAGCTTCAGTTCGGTCTACCTCAGCTTCGGTTCAGTCCACCTCAGCTTTGGTTCAGTTCGGATTTGGCTCCAGATAGGTTCGGATTTAGCTTAACTTCATTTGGATTCAGCCCAGGTGCTAGAGCGAAATATGTATGCATACGTGTTGTTATGTTACTCTTGTTTCTTTTTTTTTTTTTAAACCAGCACCTTAACTTTCGGAAGCACACCACACCAACGTCAGCTATGAAACGGATGGAACACCAAAACAAATCGAGACCCAGACCTACGAAAGGTCTAGCCGGGAGCTGGAGTGCGAAAAGTCCACCCGAGTGCTAGAGCAAAGCAGCCGTGAATCCTAAACAAAAGGGCTGAAGAGGCGAGCTCAAGGGCCTATAAAACCCGAGAAGCTGGCAAACACAGTAACACCAAGCATACTTGAAAAACCCGTGGGTTTGTAGGATGTAAGAAAAGAAAAACACCAACGGTGGAAAAACCGGGAAGCTAGCAAGACTCAACAAAGATGCAAGAAAAGGGAGACAAACAGTGGAAGCACCAGTTCACCGAGACAAAAGAAAAAAGAGGTGAAAAACAACCACAAACATGAGAAATAAAAGATAGAAACAAATGCTTCCCACAGACGGCGCCAAAATGTTGTGGCGATTTTTCATCTCGGTCCGGGCCTCTCGGGTTCCTGCAAAAACGGAGCCAAACCGGTTAGGGGGACACCGGTGTGGTGGCCGGCGTTTCCCCTCCGATGCTTAAGTCAGTGGTCATCTTTGATTTCTTAGCAAAAAATGACTAAAAATGGTTCAAAAAGGATCAAAAAAGGGGGGTCAAAGTTGGAGGAAAAAAGGGAGAAAAAATGGAGAGAAACTAGAGAGAAAGGGAGAGCCAAAAAAATCAAAAATGGACTCCAAAAATATGGAATGGGACTGAATGGGAGGTTGTCCGGTTTGGGTGAGGTGAGGGAGATAGTGAATAGTGTTTTTAGCTTTATTTGGTGGTATAATCATCACATGGAGAGGTTGAGATCACACCTACCCCCCAAATCCAAGGTTTGGTAGTCTCCACTATCACCAACCCCCTAGGGTAGCCGAATTTTGGGGAAAAGATGGGGAAAAGGTGGTGAGGGTGATGAGAGTTGGTGGCGTCTTGGGCTGCGTGCGGCTCCAAATCTGATTCCCCCCTTTTTTGCCTTCATTTTTACCTTACATTTTACACATGGAGGGTTTAGATTAACTCACCAAAATTTTGCATCATAGATGGGAGACAAGTGTCTCTTTCCAATTTTATGGGCTTTGGGCATTCTTGGGTTTAAGTGGCCCACCACTTGATTGGGTATTTATTTTACTACCCTTAATCATTAGGTATTGGGCCCAATTAATAGGTAAAAATACACACAACAGTGCCCAAACAGAACGACCCATGATCTCACAAAGGTAACCATATACAAGATTAAGAATACAAGTAAATTGTATAAATCTGGGGTGATATTGTTTGTGCATTTTGAATCAAATAAAGTTGTGGAAGAGAAACTAAATATTATACTCAACAATTAGCATTTTTTTTCCCACATACTAGTTTTCCAAGAACTAGCTCATACCAATAAATTTTCTTCTTCATAATTCAAACAATACAATAACTAACTCAAAATCATCAAATTTCATCAAATTGCTCAGCACAATTGGACCCCTAGAGCAAAACTCACCTAACCCATCTCTTAGTAGCAGGCGAACCAGACAAAAGCTTGTCACAATTCTTCAAAGAATTACACCTCTTCCTCTTCTAACTGACGCCATTGTTAGCAGTATAGCTCCGAAAATCCCTCAACCGAGGCCTATCCAGACTCGAAAGCACGTTCTCATCCACACCCAATTTTGCCTACTCACCGATCCCCAAATTCCTCCTTTTATTCTTCTTCAACAACAACCTCCAAACCTTTGAATCTTCTACTCCACAATCCTCCCCAACCAAAACCTCACTCTTAGACTCAGCCAGAGCCAGCAATGAATTGTAAACTGATGTCGTCGTTTCCCCAGAATGCCGGAGCTTCTTCACCCTGCGAGTCTTGGTATCTGCAAGGAAATGCCATGAAACAAGAAGAAGAAGAGAAAGTAAAAGGGTGCGAGCTTTTCTGTTGAATGGTTTGGAATGATAGAAATCCCTAACAAAAGAAAACAATGTCGTTTTTACTATTAATTTTTTTTTTAAAAAAAAACATTGAAAAAGACGTCGTTTTGAAAAAAAAAAAAAAAAAAACAATGAAAAAAATGGAAACCCATCTAAAACTCTACTCTCCTTTATAAGATATAAGATATATATATATATATATTGCTCTGAATGGGGAATGGTAAAATTGATACTGGTTAAGTATCAAAATAATATCCAATTCTTTCTTTCATTCCCCATTTAGTATCAGAGCCATAAAAGTTATGGTCTGAGTAAGTTATTCAAGTTATTTCTGTCATTCTTATTCATTAATCCTCTTAACTTTGGTTCGTTTGCTTTGTTGCTTCTTCTTGAAACAATAAGCCCTTTGACCAAACAATAAGTCCAGGATCGGCATGAGCGGGAAAGTTTGAGAAGATTAGGTGTTCATGGCGCAATATAGCCAGAGGTAAGAAGATTTATGATTTAGAATATTAGAATAGAACTATGAGTAGATTATTTAGATCCAATTCTTTTAGCTCTAGAACAAGTACAAGTTCTAGGAATCTTAGTGAAATTTCAAACATAGTTAATGAAGAACATTACAATTACAATGAACAAAATGATGAATCTTTAGATTTTTACAAATGGAATATATCTCCAGTAAATCATAATGGAATTTATTATAAACAAACATGGTCCATCGCATCATTTAAAAGTGAATCTCATGTTAAAACTGTATAACGAACTTATGCAATTAGTAAAAAACATGAAACTTGTCAGTTGTTTGATAAAGATATGGTTAAAAAAACACAAAAAAGATGGATATAATTTCCTTCACATAGGTTTAGTCCAAATATGAGTAAAACCATTAACAAAATTAGAATTATATGTTCCAATACTTCTATGTCTTAGAGATGCTGCCTTTTTACAATTTGATGAGTTCTTAGAAATAGTTGAAACTAGTTTATGTAGTGGTTCAATTCATTTTGATTGTTATCCTAATTTTATAGTAAGCCTAACAAATCCACATATACTAAAAAAGATTAACCCTAAATATAAAAACAAATGGTTATGATATATTAAAAGGAAAGCAACTCTTATCCTTAATATACATGATACACTAGAAAGTTTAAGGAACAAACATGAATTTTCAAGCTAAAAAAAATACAAGTAGATGTTGTTGTGGTATAATTAACTCGCAAGTGCACGAATTAACAAATAATAAAGTGGTTTAATTTAATAAACCTGTATCGATCCCACGAGCACGAGGAATAACGTCTCTAGTTATAAATTTAAATCAGTTGCAAACTAAATTTTAAAAGTAAAAGAATGTGTTTGGAAGTTTGTTTGTTGAGTAACCAAGTATTTAATTAAAAAGGAAGCAATAATAAAAATCAAAAGAAAGGCAGCAAGTAAGATTTCACAGATTTTAAGAAACAAGGATTATTATTTCATCACTAATACTTCTATTTAGCCCTAATGCATTGTAGATTCATAGGTTAACTCCCCTTTAACCACATATGACTAGAAGTTGATTTCTCAATGCATTCTAATCTAGCAAGCACAACGTGTTTAATTACTTCTAATCTAAACACGGAAATTTAAGCCCTAAGATATGCAAACCCAATAAATCATGTTAAAGTTGTCACTAAGGCATGCAATATTTCTATAACCATGTATTTTATTGTTCATCCATATCTATATTCCTTATTTCTAAGCCAATATAAATACTTAATCAATCCACCTTTTCATGGAAGCATTAAGAACTACAATAAAATATTAACCTTAAGCATGAATCGAAATTAAATATGCATTAGAAACTAAATAGTCATAAAAGGGTTACTTCATAATCCTTATAATAAAATTAGTTACACATCATCTCAAATTTATCCATGAAATAAATAAGAGACAACATCATTTAAATAACAAAGAAGATGAGAGAAAAGAAAACAAATCTGGTTTATGACTGTTGGAAATTGATTCTTCAATCCGTTCTTCTTGGCTTCTTCAAACAATGATCAAAGCTTCAAGTTGATTCCTCCAAAGGTTGGTCGAATCTCCTTGGACTTCTCTTTGTGTAACACAACTTTGCTCTCTTAAAAATTGAATATAAAATATACTAAAAACCTTTGTTGCTGTGAGAATAATGAAGGAAAGAAAGGGAAAGGTGCGGCTGGAGAGGGAACAAGGTTGCTGTAGCCGTGAGGGCTAGTGACTTGTGTGAAGGATTAGTGATGATTTTCACTTTTAAGGTAGCAATCTATTTATAGGAGAGGTTTAAGAGTGGTTTAACCCTAAGGTGTCTCTAAAACCTAGAGAATATAGGAGATATAATATTACATGATCTCAAACGGCCGGCCATCCTAAGGACATAGAGGTATTTTGTGCCTCATGTTCACACTAGGGATAGAGATACTTTCTTTATCTTCTAAGGAATCATAATCAATCTCTAATATCCCTTCTTTTTATCCCAAATATTATTCTAATTAAGATAATTAGAATATTCTGACCTTCCATGTGTCATGTGATGTGACAAATTCGGAAACATGGCTGATATGTAGTGACATGGCAGTCCAATCACAATGGTAGTCCTAATAAGCATAAAACATTCCTTTTTTATCTTCAATGACCGTTATGAAGATTCCAAGTACACTTTGGGTGATCAAATGAACTCCGAATCCAGTGATTTTTGTTGAAAACGTTAGGTCTGCATCTTAGCTTTCCAGGTATATATTTATCGTACAATTTAGACATCAGAAAAACACTCAAATATTCATTTTCCCAAGACAGTGTAAATCTGCCGCAACTGATGAATTTGTAAATCAAACTGGCACTGATTGGCAAAACCATTTTAAATGAAACTTTGTATAATTGAAGAATATTGAATCATGAATCATTAGCAACTGAAATCGCACAAAAAGTGTAAGTATGGCTCCAGATATGATTTTCTCAGTAAAGGTTGTGCAGAAATACTATAATTCCAACTTTTGTCTTTCTTTTACTGAAAAATAGAAAAATACACTATTTAAGTATTTTTCATTAACAATTAATTATAAACTAGCTTAAATTCAATATCAAAAGTGGCATAAAAACATTAATATTTTATGCCTATCAGATGTCAAAATGTTTTAATCCAAAGTAATTACAAAAATACTAAAGTTATTATATCTAGATCCTAAAATGGTCTGATTTAGTACTCTCATCAGAATGGACATCAGTTAGTGACAACCAGTAAGGCCAATACAAAATATCTTAGGTAAAAATGATTATATACAACAATACTTAGATGGAACTGTAAAAATAACTTTTGATCCAAAAACCAGGCAATCTACATCTGCATCCAGAAGATCATTTAATCATACCCCTATGATTGAATCAATAACGACTGAAACTATTTCAAGACGAGACCGAAAAAGGATTACAAAAATTAAAGATTAGAGACTTAGAGGAAGAAATAAAAAAATTAAAATTAAAACCAGTACAAATAACATCCAAATTTACTCACCCAATCTATAGAGAAGAAAATGAAGGTCATATATCAGCTACAGAGTTAGATTTTATTGATCCATGATTAAATACACTCAATAGATCATTAAAATCTAATTGGAACAAACTAGATGAAGAAATGATATCTCAGTCAAGCCATATAAATTAAAAAAATGTACACAAAAATATGGAAAATCTGAAAATGAGAAAATTTGGCAAAATTGGAAACAATTAATGAATCAATTAAAAACTGACATACCATTATTTGAATTTCTAGAATCATTACGAAAATACTAAATCTTTAGTTACTTTAACAAAAACAAAGTAAATACAATCAGATATAACAACAGTTGTTTCAATTACACCCCCACCCAATGATATAATAATACACAATCATGATAAACCAATAATTGCATCACCATTTAAAATATTTAGTGAGAAAAAAAAACAATCAAATGAAATTAGAAAAATAATTGAACAAAATAATTATACTAATAAGAGTTTAATCACAATAGAAAAACAATTAGGAAATTTACAAATAAAAGAAATTAATACTCCCCAAAACCCATTAAAGCAAGTCAACAACCATTAATAAAACTACCCGATCTAAATAATAAACCTTCGTTAAAAATAAAAAAGATAGATAAACTCATCCTACAAACAAATGAAGAATAAACTTCATCATTATCAGTAATACATGACAATCAATATACAACTAGTGAGTCCGATTTTGATAAATAGTCACAACAAAATTTAGAAAGAATTAAAAAAAAATGTGAAACTAGTTAAAGATTGGACGCCCAAACCCCTACTTTTAGACATATAAGAAACATAAAAAAAAAAATTCAATTTTCAATATCACCAGATAAACTATACGAATGGAATATTGATAATTTATCTAAACACGAAATATTGAATAAATTAAATTATATATCAATTATTGCAAACTGATATTTAAAAAATTATAGCTTAACACAACCATAAATAGTTGAATTTATAGTAACATGATTCACTGGAGTTCTCAACTTCTAGTGGGAAAAACATCTCATAGAAGAATCACAAAATACACTAATCAATGCAATAAAAATAGATGAAGATGGACTACCAATTTTTAATGAAACAATAGGTCAAGGAATACCAAATGGAGTCAACACATTATTATATACAATTATAAAACACTTTATAGGAACACCCGCAGATTAATCCACAAGATTACATGATCAATTAACCAACTTAAAATGTCCAACATTAAATGATTTCGATTGGTACGCATCAATATTCACAAAAAAAGTAATGATGAGAGATGATAGTGACCAACCAATTTGGAAAGAAAAATTTATAAATGGATTACCTAGCTTATTTTCTCATAAGATTAGAGAGATTATTTTTAATGAACAAGGATAAGTTAACTATTATTCATTGACATATGGAAATATAATTTCACTAATTAAAAAAGAAGAATTAAAAATGTGCATTGACGTAAAAATAGCTAAACAAGTAAATAAAGATAGGAATAAAACACGGTATGAATTATTAAATTTTTGTACTCAATATGGATTAGAAGATATACCCTTCTCAAGAAGAAGAAAATACAACAAAACAGAAAATTTTGAAAAACCAAATAAGTATCACAAATATACTTACAAAGATAAAAATACTTACAAAAATAGAAATTCCTACAAAGATAGAAATACTAGAAACTTTTATAAGAGAAATAAAAACACTGCAACCTTTCCAAAAAACAAAATAAATGTTATAATGTAATAAATATGGACATTATGCTAATGAATGCACAATTAAGTCAATAACTAACCAACTAAAAATTAAAGAAGATGAAAAATGAAAATTAATCAATGCTTTAGAATTACAATACATAGACAACGAATGAGAATTAGAACTAGTCACAACATCTAGTGAAAATGCTATGAAACTAGTAAATCTTCCAACAATATAAATATTATTTTAGAGTGTTAAGATGCATGTTGCATAGAAAAAACATTAAATATGTTAAATAAAGAAACTAATGAAGAAGATGATCTTATTTGTAGAATTACTAGGAAAAATTGATAACCTTGATGATAGAATATAATATTTAAAGAAATATTAAATTTTATAATAAAAAACAACCAAGAGAAAACTTTTCAGACAAAAATTGGATTATCAGAAACATTAACGTATTCAAAAACAAAAATAAAAAAATTAACAATTGCAGATTTACATTATGAAATAAAAATATTAAAAACAGAAATCAAAGAATTAAAGAATCAAACTACAATATTAAAACAGGAAGTCACAGATCTAATTAATAAAAAAATAGTTAAACAAAATTTACAAGACAATGAAAAAGAAATAGAAGAAATAGATAGTTATAATCATTTTGTGGCAAGAATCCTACACATAAAATACACAAAATAGAATATTGAATTAAAAATAATAATAAAAGACTTTCAATTTACAACTTATGGTCTAGTAGATTCAGAAGCATATCTAAATTGTATACAAAAAAGAACAATCTCATCTAAATATTTTGAAAATTCAAAAGAAAGATTATCATCCACCAATGGAAGTAAAATGGAATTAAAATATGAAATTAGCAAGCATATGTATGCCAAAATAACATACATTTTAAAATATATTTTGTATTAATTAAAACTATGTCTGATCGGGTAATTTTAGAAATGCTATTCATAACATTATTATATCCATTTACCAAAGAAAATGATGGTATAGTAGTCAACCAATGGGAGGAAGAGTAATTTTTCAATTTATTACAAAAACAGAAATTAATGAAGTAAATATCCTAAAAGAAAATTCAATATCAAAAAACTTATATTTAATATAGTAAATTTACCATATATAAAAGATTTCATTGAAAACAAAGTTCCACAAAAGCTAGACCTATCCAAATGAATGAAGAAACAATGTAATATTGCAAAAAAGAAATTAATGACTTACTTACTAAATGAATAATTAGAAAAAGTAAATCCTCTTGGTCTTGTTCATCATTTTATGTCTAGAAAAATGCTGAGTTGGAAAGTGGAACCCCTAGATTTGTAATAAACTACAAACCTCTCAACACAGTCTTTGAATAGATAATGTATTCCATTCATAATAAACGAGATCTAACAAATAGACTAGATAAAGCAGTTATATTTTCAAAATTTGATATTAAATTTGGATTCTGGCAAATTCAGATCAGTGAAAATGACAAATATAAAACATGATACGTTACTCCATTTGGCCATTATGAATGAAATGTAATGCCTTTTGGTCTTCAGAATTTCCCCAGTGAATTCCAAAACATTATGAATGAAATATTCAATCCTTACAATCAATTTTCTATAGTATAAACAGACGATGTTTTAATTTTTTCCCAATTGATAAAACAACATAGGAAACACTTAAAATATATTTTTAAATATAGTAAAAAAGAATAAATTAGTTGTGTTAGCAACAAAAATAAAATTATTTCAGTAAGAAATTAAGCTTTTAGGATTCAAGATTAGCCAAGGAAAAATTAATTCAATTGATAAAGCAATTCAATTTGCAGATAAATTCCCATATCAAATATTAGATAAAACCCAGTTACAAAGATTCTTAGGATCTTTAAACTATGTAGCATAATTTTATCAACATATAAGAGAGAAATGTAAACCCTTATTTGATAGACTCAAAAGCAATCCAACACCTTGGACTCCAACTCATACAAAGATAGTCCAAAAAATCAAAACCCACATAAAAACCCTTCATTGTTTAGGCATTTAATCTCCAAACAGTTACCAAATAGTTCAAATTGATGCTTCTGAAATTGGATTTGGAGGTATGCTACTTCAAAAATTGCATTTTGAATCGTCATAACAAATAGTTCGATTCCATTCAGAAATTTGGACTTTCCCTCAAAATAATTATAGTACTATTAAAATAGAGATCCTTGCTATAACACTATGTATTTCAAAGTTTCAAAGTGATTTATTAAATCAAAATTGTTTATTAAGAAATGATTGTAAAAGTGCCAAATATGTTTTAGAAAAAGATGTTCAAAATTTTGCTTCTAAACAAATTTTTGCAAGATGGCAGTCAATTTTATGTATTTTTTATTTGTATATTATTTATATCAAAGGAGATCAAAACAATATCCTTGATTTTCTTTCACGAGAATTTTTGCAGGGAACATAAAGAGTGAAAAAACCAGTAAAAAAATAAGTCAGTAAATCCTACACAGTAAAAAAGAAGTCATCCACTCTTTAGATAAGAGTCATCTACTCTAGCCATTCAACCAGTAAAACCTAATTACCAAACAACACTAATTAATCCATATGACCTATACTCCTTAGTGCCTAGCCAACCAATAAACCCAATTATCCCAAAGAAAAGTACTCCATATCATGACATTGCTAGTTATACATTTTTTTTTCATTGAACCAATTTATGAAAGAATGCCTGCAGCAAATTTGCATGCAAAAAATTTATTTACACCAAATTTTCATTACATTCCAGGACATCTGAGTAAAAATCTTAGATTTTATACAGATATACTAGTAAAGATTAACTTAGTCACCATTAGCGCTATATATGAACAACCAAAATTTTCCAGTCAAGTACATAAACTTTTATACCACAAATTTATCATCCTTAAAGTCATTACTGTAAATGAATGGTAGTCCTCACCATTCACTTTGAAAACAATCCAGGAGACCACATTTAATTACCGTGATTACATTGAAGCATGTGATAAAATATTTTTACATTAGAATGAAAATTTTAGTCATTCTTGGTTCATCAACTTGGATAGTAAATTCAGAATAAATTTTCCCAGCTGGTTCTATCAATGGTGGACAGATCATGGGTTAGACAGTCATCATTTTCCTTCTGAGTTATAGGAAATTTTCACATACTTCATTCAGAAATACCAACTTAGTCAAACTGAAAAGTTCTTAGGAACATTGATTTTCATGTAAAAATACAAAATCCCCTAGATTTTTAAATGGCAATATGGATCCGAAGATGACATTGTCTTCAGAAGCCATTAAGTCAAATGGTGGGATAAATTTAACTTCAATATAATTGAAAGCCAAATACTGAAAGAATTTTCCAAGGAAATCATACAAAAAGAAGAAACAACTTGATCAGTTGGATCCCAGTCAAATTAAGAATTGTTAAAGCTAGCGAAATAGTTAATGGAACGTTCAAAACTAAAAGATTTAGAAGATGAATTAGAACCATTATCCAGTCAACCAATAAGTCAGAAAGAAAAAAACAAAAGAAAACAAAAAAATATGCTCGACCGATTACAAAGACAGTCAAAATCTCATTGATTATGGGACCTTTGATCTTAGTGAAAGCTAAAAGAGAACTGCATCTAGTCAAATCCATCGAAAACAGGGGTAAAAGCTATTTACTTAAGAGTTAACGCAAGATTCCCATCAGTCAGAAAAAGCATGACATAAAGCAAAATTCAGTTACATCAACCGAAAGCAGAAGTAAAAGCTATTCACCTCAGAGTTAAAGCAAGATTCTCTTCAGTCATAAAAAACATGACATAAAGCAAAAACAAAAATGCATGTGAAGCTACAGAAGCAAGTATGAGAAGCCATAGTTCCCAACCTATCCTCTATAAAGGCATCAAACAAAAAGGAAAAGGCATCGACAATTTTACCCAAGAAAATTTGGAGAGTTCCGAAAGAAGTTTTTAGTAAACAATCAATTTTGTATGAGTTGATGAAATTTTATAATTACTCTGGATTAAAACTGATACTTGTTGTATATAGTCATTTTTACTTAAGATATTTTATATTTCCTTATTGGTTGTTCACTAACTAATGTCATTCTAATGGGAGTGTTATATGAGACCATTTTATGGCTCTAGGTATAGTAACTTTGTATTTTTATAATTACTCTGGATTAAAACTGTTTGATTTTTACTTGTCTTTTTCATAGCTTGGAAATTCATGTTTGTTGGTGAAACTTTATATTGTATCCTGTATATTAAGGCTATGGGTTATCTTCCTTATAATATATCATAAAACTTTGTTTTTATATTTAGGATTAATAATTTTAGTTTATGCAGATCTGTTATGCTTACTGTAAAATCAGGATAACAAACAAAATGAATTGGACTACTACATATACTAGTTTCAACTATTCCTAAGACACTATTATCAAATTGTAAGAATGTAGCATCTCTAAGACATAGAAGTATTGAAGCATTTAATCTTAATTTTGTTAATGGTTTTAGTCCTATTTGGACTAAACCTATGTGAAGGAAATTACATCCATCTTTTCTGTGTTTTTTAATCATTTCTTTATCAAATAACTGACAAGTTTCATATTTTTTACTAATTGCATAAGTTCATTATACAGTTTTAACACGATATTCACTTTTAAATGATGCGATGGACCATGTTTGTTTATGATAAATTTCATTATGATTTACTGGAGATATATTCCATATGTAAAAATCTAAAGATTCATCATTTTGTTCATTGTAATTGTACTATTCTTCATTAACTATGTCCGAAATTTCACTAGGATTCCTAGAACTAGTACTTGTTCTAGAGCTAAAAGAATTGGATCTAAATAATATACTCATAGTTCTATTCTAATATTCTGAATCATAAATCTTCTTAGCTTAGGCTATATTGCTTCATAAAATCCTAATCCTCTCAAGCCTTCCCGCTCATGCCGATCCTGGACTTATTGTTTGGTCAAAAAGCTTATTGTTCGAAAAAGAAGCAAAGGAATGAAAGTTAGGAAAATTAATGAATAAGAATGACAGAAAGAACTTAAATAACTTACTCAGAATGAAACTTTTATGGCTCTGATACTAAATGTGGAATGGAAACTCGAGAAATATCAAATGGAATTTTAATATAGGAAATATAATTTTGAATAAAAGTTTAACTGAATGTTTACAAAATAAAAGTACTAAAAGTTTAACTGAATTTGATGACTGAAAATAAAATTATAACTTACATAAAATTAAAATTGAAAATTGAAAGTTTATAAAATTGACTGTTTACTAAAAATTTCTCTCGGAACTCTCCAATTATTTTTGGTAAAATTGTCGATGCCTTTTCCTTTTTGTTTGATGCCTTTATAGAGGATAGGTTGGGAACTATGGCTTCTCATACTTGCTTCTGTAGCTTCACATGCATTTTTGTTTTTGCTTTATGTCATGTTTTTTGTGACTGATGAGAATCTTGCTTTAACTCCGAGGTGAATAGCTTTTACTTCTGCTTTCAGTTGATGTAACTGGATTTTGCTTTATGTCATGCTTTTTGTAACTGATGGGAATCTTGCTTTAACTCTTAAGTAAATAGCTTTTACCCCTGCTTTCGATGGATCTGATTGGATGCGGTTCTCTTTAGCTTTTACTAAGACCAAAAGTCCCATAATCAAAGGGATCTTGACTATATTCGTAATCTGCTCAGCATATATTTTTGTTTTCTTTCTTTTATTTTATTTTATCTTTCTGACTTTTCAGTTGACTGGATGATGGTTCTGATTCATCTTCTGAGTCTTCAAGTATTAAAACTTATTCAATGAACTGGTTTGCTAGCTTTAATAGTTATTAATTTGACTTGGATCCAACTGATGAAGTTGTTTCTTCTTTTTGTATGATTTCTCTGAAAAGTTCTTTAAGTACTTGGCCTTCAATTCTATTGCAATTAAATTTATCTCACCATTTGACTTAATGGCTTCTGAAGGCAATGTCATCTTCGAATCCATATTGCCATTTAAAATCCAAGGGATATTGTATTTGGACATGAATATCAATGTTCTTAAGAACTTTTTTTCGGTTTGACTAGGTTGGTATTTCTGAATAAAGTATGTGAAAATTTCCTGTAACCCATGATCAGTCCACCATTGATAGAACCAGTTGACAAAATTTCTTCTGAATTTACTATCTCAGTTGATGATCCAAGAATGACTAAAGTTTTCATTCTGATGTAAAAATATTTTATCCCATCCTTCAATGTAGTCACGATAATTAAATGTGGTCTCCTGGATTGTTTTGAATGTGAATGGAGAGGATTGCCATTCATTTAAAGTAATGACTTTAAGGATGACAAATTTGTGGTATAAAAGTTTATGTACTTGACTAGAAAATTTTTGTTGTACATATATGGGGCTGATGGTGACATATTTAATCTCTACCAGTATATCTGTATAAAATCTAAGGTTTTTACTCGGATATCCTAGGATGTAATGAAAATTTGGTAGAAAAATATTTTTTGCATGCAAATTTGCTGCATGCATTCTTTCGTAAATTGGTTCAATGAAGAAAAGTGTATAACTAGCAATGTCATGATATTGAGTGCTTTTCTTTGGGATAATTTGGTTAAATGGTTGGCTAGGCACTAAGGATAATGGGTCATATGGATTAATTAGTGCTATTTCATAATTAGGTTTTACTGGTTGAATGGCTAGAGTAGGTGAGTCTAGATTAGGAGAGGATGGCTCCTTTTTAACTGGTGTAGAAGTTACTGACTCATTTTTTACTAGTTTTTTCATCTCTTTCTGTTCTCTGCAAAAATTCTCGTGAATGGATATTGTTTTGAACTCCTTTGATGTAAACAATATACAAATAAAAAATACCTAAAATTGACGGCTATATTGCAAAATTTTTGTTTAGAAGCAACATTTTGAACATCTTTTTTTTAAAACATATTTAGCACTTTTACAGTCAATTCTTAATAAAAAATTTTGTTTTAATAAATCACTTTGAACCATTCATATACATAGTACTGTAACAAGGATCTCTTTTTTAATAGTACTATAATTATTTTGAGAGAAAGTCTAAATTCTTGAATAGAATCAAACTATTTGTTCTGACGATTCAGAATACAATTTTTGAAGTAGCATACCTCCAAATTCAATTTCAAAGGCATTAGTTTGAACTATTTTGTAACTGTTTGGAGATGGAATGCCTAAACAAGGACGGGTTTTGATTTTTTGAACTATCTTGGTATGAGTTGGAGTCTAAAGTGTTGGAATATTTTTGAGTCTATCAAATAAGGATTTACATTTCTCTCTTATATGTAGATAAAATTATGCTACATAGTTAAAAAATGCTAAAAATCTTTGTAACTGGGTTTTATCTAATATCTTATCTGAAAATTTATCTGTGAATTGAATTGATCTATCAATTGGATTATTATTTCCTTGGCTAATCTTGAATCCTAAAAGCCTAATTTCTGACTGAAATAATTTTATTTTTGTTGCTAACACAGCTAATCCCTTCTTGTTTACTATATTTAGAATTATATTTGAGTGTTTCCAATGTTGTTCTAATGTAAATATGCAATTGTTAATTCTTTAATTTTGTTTTTGAATCTGTTTATATTTATGATAATCCAATTTTTGTCTGAATATTTTTCTCTTGGTTGTTTTTTATTATCATATTTTTATATATTTTTTTAAATATTCTATTCTATCATCAGGGTTATCAATTTTTTCTAATAATTCTAAAATAAGATCATCTTCTTCATTAGTTTCTTTACTTAATACATTTATTGTTTTTTCTATGCAACATGCATCTTGACACTCTAAATTAATATTTATATTGTTGGAAGATTTATTGGTTTCAGATTCATTTTCACTAGATGTTGTAACTATTTTTTATTCTAATTCATTCTCTGTGTCATGTAATTTTAGAGCTTTGATTAATTTTTGTTTTTCATCTTCTTTTGTTTTTAATTGGTTAATTATTGACTTAATTGTGCATTCATTAGCATAATTCCATATTCATTACATTTATAACATTTTTTTTTTGGAAATGTCCCAGTGTTTTTATTTTTTTTATAAAATTTTCTAGAATTTCTATCTTTGTAGGAATTTCTATTTTTGTAAGTATTAATTTCTTTGAAAGTATATTTGTGATACTTATTTGATTTTTCAAAATTTTTTGTTTTGTTGTATTTTTCTCTTCTTGAAGGGGATATATCTTCTAATCCATATTGAGTACACAATTTTTCTAATTCATATCGTGCTTTATTCCTATCTTTATTTATTTGTTTAGCTATTTTCATGTCAATGCACATTTTTAATCCTTATTTTTTAATTAGTGAAATTATATCTCTATATGTCAATGAATCATAGTTAATATATCCTCGTTCTGTACTAAGAATGTCTCTAATCTTATTAGAAAATAAACTAAGTAATCTATTTATAAATTTTTCTTTCCAAAATGGTTGGTTACTATTATCTCTCATCGTTACTTTTTTGTGTGAATATTGATGAGTACCAATTAGAATCACTTAATGTTGGACATTTTAAGTTGGTTAATTGATCATGTAATCTTGTGGATATAATTTGCGGGTATTCCTATTTCCTATACAGTGTTTTATAATTGTATATAATATGTGTTGACTCTATATGATATTCTTTGACCTACTATTTCATAAAAAATTGGTAGTCCATCATCATCTATTTTTACTGCATAGATTATTGTATTTCGTGATTCTTCTGTGAAATGTTTTTCCACCAGGAGTGAAGAACTCCAGTGAATCATGTTACTATAAGTTCAACTGCTTTTGGTTGCGCTAAGCTATAATTTGCTAAATAACTGTTTGCAGTAATTGATATATGATTTAATTTATTCAATATTTCGTGTTAAGATAAATTATCAATATTCCATTCCTATAGTTTATCTAGTGATACTGAAAATTGATTTTTGTCTGATGTTTCTTGTATGTCTAAAAGTAAGGGTTTGGGCGTCCAATGTTAACTAGTTTAATGTATTTTCTTTTAATTCTTTCTAAATTTTGTTGTGACTGTTTATCATAATCAGACTCACTAGTTGTATTTAGATTGTCATGTATTACTGTTAATGATGAAGTTGATTATTTTTTTGTTTGTTGGATGAGTTCGTCTATCTTTTTGATTTTCAACAAATGTTTATTATTTAGATCGAAATTTTTTATCAATGGTTGTTGACTTGTTTTAATGGGGTTTTAGGGAGTATTAATTTCTTTTATTTGTAAATTTCCTAATTGTTTTCCTATTGTGATAAGACTTTGATTAGTGTAATTATTTTGTTCAATTATTTTTCTAATTTCATTTGAGTGTTCTTTTTTCTCATTAAATTTTTTAAATGGTGATGCAATTATCAATTTATCTTGATAGTGTATTATTATTTCTTCAAGTGGTGGTGTAATTGAAACAACTGTTGTTTTATCTGATTTTATCTATTTTTCTTTTGTTAAAGTAACTAAATATTCAGTATTTTCGTAATGGTTTTTTTGAAGTTCAAAGAATGGTATGTCAGTTTTTAACTGAATCATTAACTGTTTTCAATTTTGCCAAATTTTCTATTTCTCATATTTTCGTCTATATTTTATTTTATTTTATTTTATATGGCTTGACTAAGACGTTATTTCTTCATCTAGTTTGTTCCAATTAGGTTTAAATGATCTATTGAATGTATTTAATCGTGAATCAATAAAATTTGACTTTGTAGATGATATATGACCTTGACCTTCATTTTCTTCTTTATAGTTTGGATGAGTAACTTGGGATATTGTTTGTACTGATTTTAGTTTTAATTTTTTAATTTCTTCCTCTAATTCTCTAATCTTTAATTTTTGTAATTCTTTTTCTAAATTTTGGTCTCGTCTTGAAATAGTTTAAGTTGTTATTGATTCAATCATAGGGTTCTAGATGCGGATGTTGATTGCCTAGTTGCTGGATCAAAAGTTATTTTTATAATTCTGTCTAAGTAATTTTGTATATAATCATTTTACCTAAGATATTTTGTATTGGCCTTACTGGTTGTTCACTAACTAATGTCCATTCTCATGAGAGTGCTATATCAGACCATTTTATGGCTCTAGGTATAGTAAATTTAGTATTTTTATAATTACTCTGGATTAAAACTGTTGACCTTGTATTTTTCTTAGCTTGGAAATTCATGTTTGTTCATGAAACTTTATAGTGTATCATGTATATTAAGGCTAGGGGTTGTATTTCTTCTAATATATCATATCCATTTGTTTTTTTATTTAGGGTTAATGTTTTTAGTATATGTGGATCTATTAGGCTTACTGTAAAATCAGGATAACAATCAAAATGAATTGCACCACTACATAAACTAGTTTCAACTATTCCTAAGACATTATCATCAAATTGTAAAAAAGTAGCATCTCTGAGACATAGAAGTATTGAAGCATTTAATCCTAATTTTGTTAATGGTTTTACTCCTTTATGGACTAAACCTATGTGAAGGAAATTATATCTAGCTTTTTTGTATTTTTTAACCATTTCTTTATTAAATAACTGGCAAGTTTCATGTTCTTTATTGATTGCATAAGTTTGTTCTACAGTTTTAACATGATATTCACTTTTAAATGGTGCGATAGACCATGTTTGTTTATGATAAATTTCATTATGATTTATTGGAGGTATATTCCATTTTTAAAATCTAAAGTTTCATCATTTTGTTCATTGTAATTGTAATGTTCTTCATTTAACTATGTTTAGTATTTCACTAAGATTCCTCGAACTAGTACTTGTTCTAGAGGTAAAAGAATTGGATCTTAATAACCTACTTATAGTTCTATTATAATATTATGAATAATAAATCTTTTTGCCTTTGGCTATATTTCTCCATGAACACCTAATCCTCTCATGCCTTCCCGCTCATGCTGATCCTGGACTTATTGCTTGGTCAAAAGGCTTATTATTTGGAGAAGAAGCAAACAAAGCAAACGAATCAAAGTTAGGAGGATTAATGAATAAGAATGACAGAAAGAACTTCAATTAACTTACTCAAACCTTAACTTTTATGGCTCTAATACCAAATGAGGAATGGTCGTGTATATATACATATACTGAAATTAAGATTACATGAACCTCATTTTAGTTGGTGTATCTTAACCAAATTTATATTTTGATTGTTAAATAATATGATAAAAGTTTAGTTGTGTTGAAAAAGTAAATGAGAAAAAAAGTTGTAGTAATAGTAACAAGCTGGCTTTAAACATTGAATGAAACAATAATATACCATAATTGTTGGGTTTTTACTGTTTAGACCAAGAACCTATAAAAAATAAGTGTTAGTTTCTCTTTGATCTTTAGCTTGATGGTCTTGGTTTAGTGTATGCGGAAGCTTAATATTGTTTTTCTTAAGGAATACATGAGAGAAAATACATATATTTATGGTATTTTAGAGTTGTAGCTGAGAGAGAGAGAAAGACGTAGAGGTAGAGGAGAAGAACTTCAGCATTCAAGAAAACTATTCAGCCCAATTTTTCATTCATCACTTCATGGTATTTATAGAGATATTACATTAAACTAAAATACAATATATTTGATATCCATATTGGTAAAATCAACCTACCTACTATCTGACAAGGGAGTTGTGGACTCAAAATATCCACTGCTATTGTAAGACATAAAATTGATTGTTTGAGCTTTCCTCTGCTGCACGGTTCTGCTTTACCCAAAGAGGTAATGGTAGGTGTCTTATTTTGCATGATGAACTTTAGTTTTCTCATTGATGATTTGACTAGACACAGACTTCTTAGTGTGAACGTTGGCTGATGTATCAGACACTCCGTGAGTATGTCTCAGACATTCCGAAGGAAAGACTTCTTAGACATGAGTATTATCCTCGGACATTTTATCTTTGGACCTTTCAGCCTCATCCTTGGCAATTTTGATGGAGGCTCATACTTTTCTTATTATTCATTCTTTTTCTCCTAACAATGCCACGGTCTTTTAAATTAAAGGATCATGGAGCCAATGCCCAACTAATGACCTATTGTCTCAAACATTGTTGCCTCAGCAATCTTGGCTCAGGATTTGTCCCGGACATTGTTGTCTCGACATTTCTGAGATGCTTCATTTTTTGTGTGTGGCAAAATTGCCACCTTTCAACAATAATATTATTGAAAAAAATATATTCATAATTCCAATCAAGAAACGAACTCAAATTAATGAAACTCATTGGCTAAAGGTTGAGATACATGACAAAATTACTTTCAATGATAAACCCATTATGTTAAATCAACTTTTAGCTTGTGGCTTTTATGAACAAACCACAAAGAGGAAAATCCCAATTTCAATTGAGCCTGAATTTAAATATGCTTAAATATTTCAACTTGAAAACTCAAGAGTGAATGAATTTTATTGAATTTCTCCATTAACCCAATATCTGACAATGGTCTCAAATGAAAGGCCTTGGCAAGGCTTGCAGTAACGTGCAAGGCTTTGAGGTTTGGGAAGAGAATTGAGATGAGTAAATGTTTGGATTTTGGGTTTGCACTTCAATATGACTTCCAAATAATATGCAGTTTATAGAGCATAAGGATTTATTTTAAATAACAAAAACAAAGTAAAAAAAAAGTAAATATCATAAGCCAAATGAGCCTTTCAAGACCATCTACACAATTCAAGTATTTGTACAAAGAGAAAAACAGAGAAGAAAGCTTATTCATTAAACACAAGTGCTTGCAACATTTGTTCTTCATACATCTTCTTGCAAAAATTCCATTCCACAAAGAAAAATCCTTCTTATTATTTTTTTTATGGCTACTCAGAAGTTCCAGACTCAACATTGATCCTGCAAAAGAACCCCATAAACAATAGTATTGGATAATTCATCAAAAAGTAAGGCAAAGACAAGAAAAATGGTCACCTTTGAATTTGGGCATTCCTACGTCTCCCATTTCCAAGAAGTATTTTTTTCGCTGCAAGTAGTTCTTTAAAAGCCTCATATATTTGCATCCTGCTGCTCGGCGATTCCTCTGAGCACTTGACTCCAATTCTAAGTATTGAAATTAAGCACTCAATTAGCTTTTCTCTTCTCATTTACACTAGTTGGTTGTGGTGGTTTCTACTAGATGCTTCTTTCTCTTCTTCAACCCCCAACAAAAGACCATTATCTACAATCTCTGTTGCTCGCTCTGGCAATGACATTTTGACAAACATATTCAGATTCATTCCTTCTATAAAACTGTCGTCGGTTGGTCTTTTTCCAGTGAAGATCTCCAACAAGAGGATACCAAAGCTGTGCATATCTCCTTTGCTTGAAACTTCACTTCCCATGCCATATTCTACAATTTACATATCAAATAGCAAAGGTATATAAAAGTAAGAGTAAAATTTGAAGTCATTGCAAAGAAAATGGTAAAAATTTTGAAAAAAATTCAAGGTAAAGTTACCCAGAGCTGCATATCCAATAGTTCCCTTCATTTCAATAGTGCTAGTTGAGTTCTTGGATACTTCACCACTATCATCTTCTACGATGATCTTTGACAAACCGAAATCACTGACCAGATCAGTCATATCTTGGTCAAGAAGAATGTTGCTCGGTTTTAGATCACAATGTATGACTAGCAAGTTACTTTGGTTATGAAGATAATCCAAAGCAGATGCCACATCAATGATTATATTCAATTTCTGATACAGAGTTAATCTTCCCCTGCCTTCACTATCACTTTGAGAATGCAGCCATTCTTCCAAACTTCCATTCGGCATGAATTTGTAGACAAGGGCCTTAAAATCGTTACCTTGGTAATCAACACTTGAGCAAGCAGTTATGATCTTCACGAGATTTTGATGTCTGGTATTTCTTAGCATTTCACATTCAGCCATGAAACTCTTGGAAGCAACCCTTCTTTCTAGATTGTATACCTTCACTGCTATGGATGCTTGATTGGTTTAAGATAACCTTTGTATACTGAGCCAAAGCTACCAAAACCAATCAGATTAGCGTCAGAGAAGCCATTCGTTGCTCTCAGAAGTTCTCCATATGAAATATTCATGAGTGGATCCATCCTCAAAGATTTTGCATGTTGAGAGTTACTCTTCTTATGCCAGTAAATGATTAAAAAAGCTAATATCAAACTTGCTCCTAAAAGGCCACAAACTAGGGAGATTATTCGCTTATTTTTGAGAGACAGTTTAGCTTTCCTTGGCTCTTTTCTAGGGCATGTTTTCAGCTGTAATTCAGGAATTCCCCCACAAAGCTTCTCATTACCAGCAACTGAAATTGCACTGATATTACTGAAAACACCACTTTCAGGTAGTTCACCATCAAGATCATTGATTGAGAGATTTAACATCCGCAAAAATGTTAAATTGGCCAAGTCTTTTAGAATATGACAGGACAAGTTGTTGTGTGAAAGATCCATTTCTTCTATAACTCTCAATGAACTCAAAGACTTTGGAATTTCTCCTTCAAAGATGTTGTGATCCATATAAAGGCGTACCATGTTTATGCAATCCCCAAGGCTGCTCGGAAAATTTCCAGACAACTTGTTCCGAGAAACATCCAATTCAACAAGAAATTTCATGTTGCCAACATCAGAAGGTAGAGGACCAGTGAAATGATTTCTAGACAGGTTCAAAGATAATGTTAAAGATGGTAAGCTAATGACTTCTGGTGGAATGGTACCATTGAGGACATTACCATAGAGGTGTAGTAAATTCAAGTTCTTGCAGTTACCAAGACTTGAAGGAATACTTCCATGAAAGTTGTTCTCCTCTAGATAGAGCTGGTTCAACAATGTCAAATTTCCAAATGAGGAAGGAATTTCCCCAGATAATTTATTTTTACCAAAACCCGTTTCTTGTAACTTATAAAGCTTTCCAATGGTTGTAGGGATAGTTCCTCTGAACTGATTGCGGTGCATATTTAATGAAGTTAAACTTACTAGATTTCCAATATCATAAGGAATGTTTCCTGATATTCGATTAGACTCCACTGATAAAAAATAAAGTTGAACAGAGAGATTGACCACCAAATTGGGTAGCTCACCTCCGAAATTATTGTCAGCTAGTACCAATACTGTTAGTTTGCTACAATTTGTCAACGAAGCTATGAATTTAAGGTCATTGGCATCCCCCGTTCCAAGGTTATTAGACCCCATAAACAGACGTGAAAGTTTCTTAACACTTGCAAAAATATCTGGAACCCTTTTGAAAAATTTGTTATGCGAGATACCTAAACTCTCAAGATTTGAAGCATTTGATAATGTAACTGGAATAGGTCCACTAAAGTTGTTTGCTGATAAATGTAAAACTTGGATATTAGGAAGAGTTAGGCCTAATTCATATGGAAGGTTTCCTTCAAATCCATTAAGAGTTAAATATATTCGAGTAAGACATGAAAGATTGTATATGGATAGTGGAATCTGACCTGATAATTACATTTGAATTCTTCAACCGGGCTAGTGATACTGGGATATCACCATGCAGATTGTTGGACCCCACATCAAGAACTTCAATTGAAGAAATATTCCCTAAGGAATGGGGAATAGTACCCTCCAAATTGTTCTTTTCAAGATTCAGTCGTACCAGCTTCGATAAGTAGCCGAATCCATAAGGAATTTTCCCTGTGATGTTGTTCCCATTTGCTTGAAGGATTCTCAAATTTTGGCTGCTTGATATGTTGTTTGGTATACGTCCTTCCAATGAGTTGTTTGCCAAAACTAGAGCTTGTAACCTGAACAAGTTGCTGATTCAATGTGGTATATCTCCATGGAAAATGTTGTTCGTAAGATCGATGGTTCGAAGAAAACTAAGGTTCCCAATTGAAGGAGATATGTCGCCTACCAACCTTTGAGACCTTAAGTTCAACTGAGTAACTCTTTGGTGTTTGACACTGCATCTAACACCTTGCCATTGACAAAAATGGAGAGATTGATTCCATGAGCTTGTTGCCTGCAGAGGATCAGGAATTATCCGAGCCTTGATGTCGAGCAACGAAAGCTTGTCTGTCTCATTTGTTGCTGCATTCACAATTACTATGTTGTGAAAAACTTGATGATGATTTATAGTCATCACTATGCAATAGAGAAGAGCAATATTGCAAAAGCAAAAAGGAAGGAATGTTCTCATTTTTAATAGACTTGTACCATGTAATTGAGCTTTGATAATTGATACTGAAGATTGTGGATGGAAGTTCAAATATATGGTTTGCAGAAGCATAGTTTTACGTATTTCTTACTTGAAATTAATGGCCATTTTCAGGATAGAATTTTTGCTTGTTATTGGGACATAAATTTCAACATTTTTGACCTCAGAAAAGGAATGCATGCATCTTATTCAATAAGGTTTCTATTAACTATGAACGACCTTCCAAACCAAAATGACTTTTTTTAATTTCTCACAAAAAGAAAATTAATTTCTTTACAATTAAACTTTTTTTCCCCAAAGAGAAAAAAAGTCTTGAATTTCATAGAAAGGAAAATTTAGGAGATTAGGAGAGAGTCATGAAATATGGATGAGACTTTTTAGCAATTCGCAAAGCGATTGATGATCTTCTAATAACGCTGATGGTTACGCGAAATGTGTTGTCATCGAAAGGACAATTAATACTCTAATAATTTGAATAATTGTAGAAAATAAAGAGATTTAATTATAAATTTCTATACTAGTTTATTTTTATGCATGAAAATCAACGGTAAAAAATCATAAAGGCCCATTGTTAAAGTTGGATGGTGATCTTTGAACTTTTAATGAAAAACAGAGAAAGGAAAAATAATTCACCATGTATTTTTTTTATGACGATTTTGGATTTTATATATATGCTAATTAGAATTTCAATAGAAAAAAATAATATTATTTAATGATAAAATAAAAAAAAATATAATTGTTAAAAGGGTGTCAATTTTGCAACATTTGCATGCATGTATGAAGCAACATGCATGTATGCTGAGCCTCGAATAAGCCCAATATAACATATGTTTGAAGTAGAAATGCCGAGACACATGTCTGAGACAAAGGGCGAGACAAGAAAACCTGAGACAACAACATCCGAGACAAAGAAAGGCTGACCAAATTCTGAGGCTGAGACTGAAGTGTCCAAGTATAAAATGTCCAAGGGTAATACTCATGGCCGAGAAGTCTTTTCCTTGGAATGTCTTATACATACTCACAGAGCGTCCAACGTCTGAGCCAACATTCACACTCAGAAGTATGTGACTAGTCAAATAATCAAAGATGACACTGAGGTTCATCATGCAAAATAAGACACCTACCATTACCTCTTTAGGTAAGGCAGAAGCGTGCAGCAGACACAAGCTCAAACAAGCTTTCTAATTTTAGGTAACCATCATTTGTATTCCTCAAAATTAAAGAAATGTCAGATAGTAGATAGGTTGATTGATTCTATCGAGATGGATGCCAAATATGTTGTGTTTTAGTTAAATGTAATATCTCTATAAATACAATGAAATAAAATAAATGAAATACTGAGATTTTTACACAAAAATTTTCTCTCTCCATTCTCTCTTTATCACATTCCTCAAGCAAAACAAAATCGGAGAATTACTAACTTTTCTCTCTGAGAATATCTCACCGAAACATCTAAAAACTGAACATATTTGGTATCAGAGCAGTAAAGATCCGGTGAGTTATGAGTGTGAGTTTTCTTTCACTTTTCTTGAGTGTTGTTGCTGCTTATATCATTTGCAAGTTTCAACAGAAGAGTGAACCAAAATAGTGAGTGAAAACTCAGAAAATACCTCATCCAAATGTTTCTAAAATGGCATTTTCAATCTATTAAGCTATAACACCGCCCATCTTTGGTGGACAAAACATGCTATTTAGAGCATAAAGATGAAGACATATCTCAAGGAATTTGACTTTTAAAATGTGACCAATGCTAGTGGAGAACTAGTACTGAGAGAAAATCTAACTCTTGCTCAAATCAAGTTATATGAAGAGGAAGTGGTTAAGCGTTCAAAGCAGTCAATGCTTTGCACTCATCCATGAGTGATACCATATTTACAATAATCATGATTTGGAAAACAGCCAAGGAAGCTTGGGACAAGCTTCAAGAAGAGTTCCAAGGAAGTACAAGAATGAGGCAAATGCAGATCCTCAACCTAAGAAGAGAGTTTGAAACTTTAAAAATGAAAGGGTATGAGTCTGTGAAGGAGTTCACTAATCGGATACTTAAAGTGATGAACCAAATCTGAGTTTTAAGAGAAGAGCTGAAGGACCAACGGATTGTGGAAAAGGTTCTGGAGGAGTCTAAGACCTTGAGTGAGATCAGTCTCTCATAACTTATCAATGCCCTCTAAACAACTGAGCAAAGGAGACAGACAAAAAAGGAAGAGTCTTTGGAGAATGCTTACTATTCCAGACAAAGAAGCATACAACAAGTTCAAAAACAAAGATGTCCAAGGAAAAATAGTCCGAGGGTAGAACCCAACATGGCACGACCTAGAGGAAACTTCTCACCATGTTCTCATTGCAAGAAGCTCGGATATGCTCCAGCAAGTTGCTACTAGAGACCTGATGAACTATGTACAAAATGTCATCAGAGAGATCATGTAGAACGAGTGTGCAGACAAATGTATAAGCCAAGATAAAATTTCATACCCAACTTTCCAAAACAAAGGGGTCTGAGGCAAGGAGGTCCGAGACAACAAGCTAATGTTGTCAATGAAGAAATTGATGAGCATAAGGCTGAGAACCTCTTTGTTGCTACATGCCTAGGCGCATCCGAGGAAGAGCTAAGCTGGGTGGTTGACAGTGGTCGTTCTAACCACATGTCTTACAATGAAGGATGGTTCAAGAATCTGGATAAGAATTTCTGAACCAAGGTGAAGATCAGAAATGGAAGCTATAGGGATGTAAAAGGAAGATGAGACGTAGTCATGCATACGACAAGAGGCAACAAAATTATTCAAAATGTTCTTTGCATTCTTTCTTTATGTGAGAATATACTAAGTGTAGGACAGTTGTTAGAGAATAATTATACACTTACATTCTCAAAAAATACATGCACAATAGTAGACTCAAATAAAAATGAAGTGTTTAAAGTAGCTATGAAGAACAAGAGCTTCATGATTGACTTAGACCAAGCCTTGAGTACCAAAGTTGACAATTTGTCTCAGCTTTGGCACAAAAGGTTCAGACACTTTAACTACTAGGCTATGGAGAGAACCTCTGCTTTAGTTAAGGATATGCCTTAGGCGAGTAAGGAAGAAATAATGTGTGGTGTATGTCAGCAAGGGAAACAAATTAAACTTCCATTTCCAAAGGTCAGTCTAGGAAGAGCAAGGACCAAGTTAGAACTAATTCACTAGAACGTTTGTGGTCCAATGAGTATATCCTCTATCTATGGAAGTAAATATCCCTTACTTTTATAGATGATCATTCACAGATGTGTTGGGTATACTTTCTAATTCAGAAATCACAAGTGTCCAAAAGATTTAACGAATTTAGCAAGTTGGTAGAGAATCAGTCTGGATGTACACTGAAGAGCATAAGGTCCAACAATGGGGGAGAATACACTGGTCATACCTTCCAACATATATGCAAGGAGAGAGGAATCATACATCGGTTCATTACACTATACATACCATAACAAAAAGGTGTGTCGGATAGAAAGAACTGTACTATCATGGAGATGGCTCGATGCTTTCTTTTTGAAAGCAAAATGCAAAGAAGTTTTGGGCCGAGGCAGTCAATACCTCAACATACATCTAAAATCGTATCTACTCCAAGACCGTAGGATACAAGACTCTGTTTGAGCTTTGGCATGGATACAAGCCCTCTTTGGAGCACCTAAAAGTCTTTGGTGGTGTATGCTATCTTCATGTGGCCCAAGAGATAAGTTTGACAAAAAAGCTCAGGTTGGTGTCTTGGTCGGATATAGTGAAGTGACCAAGGGTTTTCGAGTATACAATATTGAAACTCGAAAACTTCGTATAAGTTGAGATGTGAAGTTTGATGAAGAGATGAATGGGATTGGAATGAGTGGACATGCTGATGTTTGAGGCAACAATTCTGAGGATGATGTTTGAGATAACAACAACAATGTTGATGATGATGATGATGCCATAGCCAACGGTAATGTCCGAGACATCCCAAATTTTTGAAACGTCTATGATGACGATGATGTCTGAAAGATGACCATTGGCTCAGACTTGGACATAGATGATAAAAAAAGGGAAACTCGACCCTTAAATGAAATATATAAGAGGTGCAATGTTGCTTTAAGTGATTCGACAAGAGTTGAATAAGCCTTTGAAAAAAAGGAATGGAGAGATGCAATGAAGTTCGAAATGAAGATGATAGAGAAAAATACCTCACGGAGCTTGGTGACTAGACTGAAGAAGAAGAAGCATGTTATCGAAGTCAAATGGATATTCCAAACTAAGTATAATCTAGATGGCTCCATCAACAAACATAATGCTAGGTTGGTAGTGAAAGGTTATGCTCAGCAAGCTGGTGTTGACTATGGGGAGACCTTTACCCATGTTGTAAGAACAGAAACTATCATACTCATTCTTGCAATTTTGGCATGCAATCAATAGAAAGTCTTCCATCTTGATGTTAAGTCAGCATTTATTAATGGAGTGTTGAAAGAAAAATTGTATGTCCAACAACCTGAGGGGTTCATAGTCAAAGGAAATGAAGATAAAGGAAATAAGTTTCACAAGGCTTTATATGAACTAAAGCAAGCTCCTAGAGCTTGGTACTGAAGAATTTATAGTTACTTGCTAAAGCAAGGATTCATGAGGAATCCGAATCGACCCTATATGTGAAGAGCGGAGGAAACATACGGTGGTCTCTCTCTATGTGGATGATCTACTGGTAACTGGAGGTGACTTAGATGAGATTGAAAAGTTTAAGGTTGAGCTTGAAGATCAGTTTGAAATGTCAAGCTTGGGAGATGTGAACTATTTCCTCGGAGTGGAGGTTACACAAAATGTCCGAGTCATTTTTATCTCTCAAGAAAAATATATCAATGACTTGCTGAAGAAGTTTGACATGGATAGATGTAATGCCAGGCGAACACCGATGAACTAGGGAGTTTGATTGGAAGTATACTTTATGTTTGTTCATCTAGACCATATATTATGTTGCCATGTGTGTCTTGTCTTGGTATATGCAAGCCATTTCACAAGCTCACTATGAGAAATGTCAAAAGCAACTATGGAGTGTGGTATGAAAGTAATGTCAAAAGCTTTCTTCATGGCTTCTCGGACAGTGATTGGGCAAGAAGCATGGATGACACGAAGAGTACCTAAAGGTACATGTTTATGCTTGGGAGTGGTCCATTCTGATGGAACTCCAAGAGGCAGAGCACTACTGCTCAAAGCACAACCAAGGTAGAGTACATTGCATGCTAGGCTGCACCAAATCAATGTATATGGCTGAGGAAACTGATGAAGAATTTAGGTGATGAGCAAAGAGGAGCAACTATCATCAAATGTGATAACACTTCAACAATATCTACTGCACAGAATCCCGTTCAACATGTGAAGACAAAGCACATACCAGTGTAATACCATTAACTGAGGGAGTTCGAGGCAAATAAAGAAGTGAAGCTGGAATATGTCCGATCAGAAGACAACGTAGCTGATATATTTACAAAGCCTCTTCCAAAGAATAAGTTCGAGGCATTAAGAGATCTTCTCAATGTCTCGGAAAAAAATTATAAGAAGGAGTGTTAAAAGGGTGACAATTTTGCCACACTTGCATGCATGTCCGAGGCAATATGCATGTATGCCGAGCCTCGAATAAGTCCAACATAACATCTATCTGAAGTAGAAATGCTGAAACACATGTTTGAGACAAAGGGCGAAGCTAAGAAATGTCGAAGCAGTATATCCAAGACAAAAGCAAAGCTAAAACATGCCGAGGAAACATGTCCGAGACAAAGAAATGATGACCAAATTCTAAAGCTGAGACTGAAGTGTCCAAGTATAAAATGTTCGAGGCTCAAACTGAAGTGTCCAAGTATAAAATGTCTAAGGATAATACTTATGGCTGAGAAGCCTTTCCTTCTGAATATCTAAGACATACTCACGGAGAGTCCGATGCCTTAACCGACGTTCACACTCAGAAGTCTGTGTCTAGTCAAATCATCAAAGATGACACTGAGGTTTATCATGAAAAATAAGACACCTACCATTACCTCTTTAGATAAGGCAAAAGCAAGCAGCAGACGCAAGCTCAAACAAGCTTTCTAATTTTAGGTAGCCATCATTTGTATTCTTCAAAATTAAAAAAATGTCAGATAGTAGGTTAGTTGATTGTTTTTATCAAGATTGATATGAATATAATGTATTTAGTTAAATGTAATATTTCTATAAATACAATGAAATAAAATGAATGAAATGCTAAAGGTTTTACACAACAAAACTCGATATTTTTTATCGTCTTTCTCTCTTTATCTCCTTCCTCAAGCAAAATCAAAACAAAATCAAAGACTTGCTAATCTTTCTCTTTGAGAATATCTCAGCCAAACATAAAATAAAACTTAACAATAATTAGAATTTTCAGTCAGATTTTGATTGGACCATAAAATTTCAAATGTTATATATTAGAATAATTTTACTGTAGTTTCTTTCTTTGTCAGCATTTGTATTGAGTGATAAATTTGTTACCACATTTATGACTTTATTTCTTTAATTCTATAAATAGAAATGAGTTTTCCTATATGTTACAACTGTTGACAATCAACACTGCAATTTATTTAATAAATTTTAATTAAAATTATTTATTTCTATTTTATCTTCTGAATGTTAAAATTCTAGTAGAAAAAAATTAACATTTTAATAGTAATCTCTTGCACTGACATAAAAATTTCACTGATAATTTCAGCGACAAAGAACACATTTTTCAATATAAATTAATTTTAAGCAATACAACTACAAAAACCGTGTGGAATTGGGGATCTAAAGATGGTCTTATGAACACTGGAAGATTTGAATTTAACCATTAATTAAGGATTGACTTGGAGTCAACAACGTCTCTTCAGAATTATTTTTAGATTTTTTAGAGTATCTCCAATGATACTGTGGATTGTTTTAATTTTAATCATAAATATAGAAATATTTAAAAAAAAAAACTCTCAAATGACTCTGTCTATTAGTTCTGTTAAGCTTATGTGGCAAAAAATAAAATAGACACTGTCAAATAGACTGTTTATTTTCAGAAGATCTGTGAGACAGCGTGACTCAACAATTAACAAGTTTTTTATTCTTTTTTTAATTATTTTAAAATTTTAAATAGATATAATTTAAAAAAAAAATTACACATAATCTATTACTTTTATTGTAAACAGATTTCATTGGAGACTACTTTTAAATATTCACTGTCTATTAAATAGACATTTGCCACATAAGCAACAAAAAGTTCTATTCTATGTGCCATGTAGATTCTAATTCACAGAGCCATTAAAAATGCTCTTATATATGAAAAAATAATGCCTACTTGTTATGGAGAAAACTAGATATTTATAATAATGAATATTCATATTTTATTATTAGAGCATTTTTAATGCTCAATTCTTTTACCACAAAAAAAAATCTTGAATTTCATGGAATCTAATTTTGGAGAAGAGAGTTTTAGAGAAAATTCAGATTTCATGCACCAATTTTTAATTCTACTTTAAAATATCTTGCTTACCTTTCCCCATTTTTTTTTTTTTTTAATTTTTATTTTATTTTTGTGAATTACACTAAATGTTCTACTTTTTTAATTAAAGTTCACCTAATTTCCATATTTTCCAAATTAAAGGGGTTAGCATTGATTATATGAGCAGATTTAAGTATGAAATGAAAGACTTTCCCGCTTGACCTCAAATCAACAATGCCAATTCAGAATGATGGATTTACTGGGCAGAATTTTCTTTCCCAAGTTTTACTCTAAATTTGACTGAGACAACAGATTCCTACTATATATCCTCCCTCTCAAGTTTTCATGAAATTCAGAGAAATTTTTTTTTAATTAATTATTTTTTTACAATAATTTATTGGCTAGAAAAGGAAAAAATAAAAAATAAAAGAAAAAAGGTCAAACCCAGATGATGGCGTTGTTTGTAACATCATTAGTTTCATAATTGCCATATTTCAACCAGTTTGAAATTTTTTTATTAATTTGCTGTTTCTTGTATACTCGTCCTAGAGAGAAATGAGGGACCTTATAGTATCAGTGTGCAGACAATAAAGTCTACAATTTCAATCTCTCTACTTCCAAAATAAAAATTAAATAATAAATAAAATAAAGTTCAAGTCTTAATATATCAGACATTACAGACTCTGTGGTGCAGTTTGCAGTGTAGATATGGACTCGAAGAAGCATGTGGAGAAGCATAAGCATATCTTTAAGAACAAAAATTAAAACCAAAGTACCGAGGTAACCACCATAATACATGACCATTTTAGCTTTTCAAGACAATTTATACACTTTCAAGTCCTTATTACAGAGCAAAAGTATTGAGCTAAAGACAACTTAGACTGTAACAAGTGTTTGTTAAACCTTTAATGACTGCCTATCTAGCATTTGAAAAAAAAAAAAAAAATTCCCTATTTCATACATTTACTCAGAAATTTCAGTCTCTAGGTTGTCCCTGCAGAACAAAATGGTGGAAATTATAGCATCATAAAATTCATCAAAAGGGTAGCCACACATATATATATATATATATATATATATATATATTTGCAATAGAGCTCATGCTCTCAAACAAGGGAATTTTTATTTTCTATTTTTTCTTAATTTTTATCTATTTATTTATTTTTATTTTTGCTTTGTATTTTACTTTATTTAGAACTATTAAGTTTAAAAAAAATAAAAATAAAATGCTATACAGAACAATAAAGTATATTATAGTTTATTTATTATTATTTTTTTTGGAATAGATTTTAGCATTTAAGAGTATTTAGTTTAAAAAAATTAATAAAAATTACGAGAAAAGAGCCCGCTAAGTAATTTTTTTACTATAAAATCCACCTGTCATGGACACTAACGAGCTTGACAAGTGATTTTTTTTCTGATTTCTTTTTTAAAATCAAATTTTCTTAAATGATATAAAATTTAAAATTTACAAAAATTAAAACAAAAAACAAGAAAACAGAAATAAAGATAAAAAAAAAATCCTTGTTGGGGAGCGCTTATATATATAAGCAAAAGAAAGATCAAGTATCATCACCTTTGATTTTGGACATTCCCATCTCTACCATCTTCAAAAAGCATTTTCTTAATTGCAAGCAATTCCTTGAAAGCATCATAGATTTGTATTCTTTCACTTGGTGATTCCTCTGAACACATGACTCCAATTCTAAGCATCAAAACCAAGCACTCAAGCAGCTTTCCTCTTTTTGTTTCCACTGGTGGATTGCTGGTGTTGCTAGATGTTTCATGTTCTTCTGCCTCTGACATGAGACTATAATCAAGAACCTCCATCACTCGCTCAGGCAAAGCAATCTTGACAAACTTATTCAAGTTTATTCCATCTACAAAAATGTCGTCGGTCGGTCTTTTATCAGTGAACATTTCCAACAACAGGATACCAAAGCTGTAAGTATCTCCTTTGGTTGAAACTTCACCTCCCATGCCATATTCTGCAATTTGCATATCTAGAATGAAATCTATACAGATGGTGTAAAACACGTCTTAAACAACTAGTGTCTTTTTGTTCCAATCCGATACAAGCTTTTCTTTAAGAAACATTAACAAAATGCATATAAAAAAAAGGTTAGGTAATTTACCAGGAGCTGCATATCCAATAGTTCCCCTTATTCCAATAGCGCTAGTTGAATTCTGAGATATTTGAAGGCTGTCTTCTATGATGATCTTTGACAAACCAAAATCACCAACATGAGCAGTCATGTCTTGGTCAATAAGAATGTTGCTTGGCTTCAAGTCACAATGTATGATAGGCATGTCACTGTGGTTATGAAGATAATCCAAAGCAGAAGCCACATCAATTGCTATATTCAATTTCTGAAACAGAGTTAATCTTCCCCTGCCTTCATTCTCTGGTTGTGGATGCAGCCAATTTTCTAGACTCCCATTCGGCATTAGTTCATACACAATGGCCTTGAACTCGTTACCTTGGTAATCGACACTCGAGCAGACAGTTATTATCTTCACAAGATTTCTATGCCGAATGTTTCTTAGCGTCTTACATTCGACAATAAAACTCTTGGAAGCTCCTCTCCTTTCGAGGTTGAATACCTTCACTGCTATGGATGCTTGATTTGGTCCAAGTGTCCCTTTATATACAGAACCAAAACTACCAACACCAATCCGATTAGCGTCAGAGAAACCATTTGTTGCTTTTTGAAGATCTCCATAAGAAATATTCATGAGTGGTTCTTTCCACAAAGATAATGCAGGCTGCGTTTTAGTTTTCTTGCGCCAGTAAATGGTCACAAAAGCTACAACCAAACTTACTCCTGCAAGACCACATACTAGGGTGATTATTAGTATTTTTGCAACAGGCATTTTCGTTTTCCTTGGCTTTGTTTCGGGGCATTTTGCTAATTGTAATTCAGAGATACCCCCACAAAGCTTCTCATTGCCAGCAACTGAAAATGCACTGATATTACTGAAAACGCCGCTTGCTGGCACTTCACCATCAAGATTATTGAAGGACAGATTTAACTTCTGCAGAAAGGTTAAATTGGCAAAGCCTTTTGGAATGTGTCTGAACAAGTTGTTGCGCGAAAGATCCATTTCTTCGATGACTTTCAATGAACTCAGAGATTTTGGAATCTCTCCTTGGAACAAATTATGATTGATATTGAGGCGTACCATGTTAATACAATCCCCAAGGCTGCTAGGAATATTGCCGGACAATTGATTCTGAGAAATATCCAACTCAACAAGAAATTTCAAGTTACCAACTTCGGAAGGTAGAGAACCAGTCAAGTGGTTTCTATACAGCTTTAAGGACAATGACAATGATGTCAAGCTCATCACTTCTCTAGGAATGCTGCCATTGAGGACATTACCATGCAAATCTAGCAACTCCAACTTCTGACACTTTCCTAGGCTGAAAGGAATGCTTCCATGAAAATTATTTTCCTCTAACCAAAGACTGTTCAACAATGTCAGATTTCCAAATGCAGAAGGGATTTCCCCTGTTAATTCATTGCTACCAAAACCCACTTCTTGTAACTTGTAAAGATTTCCAATGGTTTTCGGAATAGTTCCTACAAGCTGATTGCGGTGCATACTTAAAGCATTTAAGCCTATGAGATTTCCAATATCGCGGGGAATATTCCCTGATAATTTATTTGAATACACCGAAAAATATTGAAGTTGAACTGAGAGGTTGACCATCGAATTGGGCAACTCCCCTCCAAAGTTACATTCATCTAGATAGAGCACTCTAATTATGCTACAATTGGTCATTGAATCTATGAAGTTCATGTCATTAGCTTCCCCTGTTCCAAGATCATTAGTGAAAATAGCTAGCCATGTAAGTTTCTTGAGATTTTTGAAAATATGAGGAACTACTCCAGAAAATTTATTAGCAGCGAGGTCTAATGTATTAAGGTTTGAAGCATTTGACAATGAAACTGGAATAGGTCCACTAAAGTTGTTACTAGCAGCGACAAACACTTGAATATTTGGAAGAGTGAGGCCTATGTTAAGAGGAAGTCTTCCTTGGAATTCATTGAAAGATAATCCAAATCTTGTAAGATGTGAAAGGTTGTATATAGATTTGGGGATCTGACCTGATAACTTATTTTGACTCATGGAAAGACTGATCAAGTTCTTCAACTGGCCTAGTGATGCTGGAACATGTCCTCGCAGATAATTAGATGTCAATCGAAGAACTTCAAGAGAAGAAATGTTCCCAAGAGAATCTGGGATAGCACCCTCCAAACTGTTTTTTTCAAGATTTAGTTCCACCAACATCGATAAGTGGCCGAGTCCAAAAGGAATTTTTCCAGTGAAATTGTTGCGACTCACTTGAAAGATTCTCAAATTTCGACAGTTCGAAACATTACTAGGTATTTGTCCTGTTAGAGAATTGTTTGCCAAAACCAAAGCTTCCAACCTAAACAGATGACTGATTTCATTTGGTATTTCTCCTTGGAAACTGTTGCTGGAAAGATCAAAAATTCGAAGAAAACTGAGATTTCCAATTGAAGCGGATAAATAACCTCCCAACTTCTGATAGCTCAAGTTCAACTGAGCAACTCTTTGGTGCCTTGGACTGCAAGAAACACCTTGCCATTGGCAAAAATGGAGAGATTCATTCCAAGAGCTAGTGATATGCAGAGGATCCTGAATTATCATAGCTTTGATGGCAAGCAGGGAAAGCTTATCCGTCTCATTTCCAGCTAAAGTTACTGCATTTACAGTCACCATTTTATGAAAACACTGACGGTTTATTGTCATCAAAATGCATAAAAGTTGAGCAACAGAGAAATAGAAAGTTGATATTTCCCTCATTTTCATAAGAGGTCTAATTTCGGGAAAGTGAGCTTTCTGTATTGAAAAAGAGAAGTTGAAATTCTATTGAAAACCCAAATATTGATGCGAAGTTCCAACTGTGTATGAAGGTGGAAAATCAGATGGTGATCTTTGAACTTTCAATAAAAAACAAAGAGAGAGAAAAACAATTCACCATGTATTTATTGTATGACGATTTAGATTTAGGACCTTTATATATAGGCAAATTAGAATTTCAATAGAAAAATAATATTATTTAGAGATAACAATAAAAAAGATATTATTAAGATTTCCAATCAGATTTTTTTTGGCTAGAAATCCCAATCAGATTTTGATTGGACCACAAGATATCAATTGTTATATAATTAGAATAGTTTTGATGTAGTTTCTTTCTTTGACAGCATATGTACTGAATGATAAAATTTACCACCACATTTATGACTTTATTTCTTTAATTCTATAAAAACTAAATAGAAATAATTTTTGTTAGACGATGAGACTGCAATTTAAGTAATAAATTTTAATTGAGACAACTTATATATTTATTTTAATATTAAAACTCTGATTGAAAAAATTTAACATTTTAGTGATAATCTCTTACATACATATAAGTTTCGCCCATAATTTCGGTGACAAAAAAACACATTTTTCAACATAAATTAATTTTAAGCAATACAATTACAATGACCGTGTGAAACGGGGGATCTAAAGATGGTCTTATGGACAGTGCAAAATTTGAATTGAACCGTTAGTTAAGGATTGACTTGGAGTCAACAACGTCTCTTCAAAATGATTTATAGATTTCTTATATACCAACAAGGGTTAGGCATTCTGACAGCACTAGTAATACCCAGGTATGCTCGAGACACACACAGCCACATCAAGGCAAACAAAGTCTCATGCCTCTTAGAGCATTACTAGTACTGAGAAGACCCGAACAATTGATGAACCAAAAGACTAATGTATTTTCTGGTGCACCAGATCCCTTTCGCAGGGCAAGTGCAGAGCATACTCATAACATCTCAGGTGTTGATGAACAAGACATAGTAAAGGATCATCGAGAAAGAGCAAAGAGAAATTAGCTGGACATCTTAGGGAAAACAAAAACCATTTTTATTTCTGTTTCACCTCTCCCGAAAGAGAGGGAACGGGGCTCCTTTTATAGCCGGAGAGGGCAATACAACAAACTCTTTTACCTAGGGTAAAAGCAGAAGGGAAAAGCAACAAAATAATTACAGAGACAGAGCAAAAGGAAAAGCCACCGAAAGCAAAAGAAAAAGCCACCGAAAGCACTACATGCTATTCTGGCTAGGTGACACGTTGAGATTGTTATAGTCTGAGTCATCCGAATCCAAAGAAGCGCCTCGCCCGAAATCTTTCCACCAGGGGGTAGTACTAGTATCACGTGGGCTGTCGGCCTTCCATTGTGTTCCAACATTGTGGTCCATCCAGGTGTCAAAATGATCATCATAGGGATCCTGGGAATCTTGGAACAGAGAATCTTGAAAGTTTGGAGAGGCCGGGTTGACATCATAGGCCCTATCAGTAGGGTTGTCAAAGTCACCAGATGGGCCTAAATCCATAGGAGAGGGAATCGAAGGGCCTGATTCAGGAACCCTAGATGGGCCTGGGTCTCCAGGGAGAGGGCCAGTAGGAGAATGGCCAGGGATAATGAAGATTTCATCAGGGCCTGAAATCTCACTAAGGCTGTTAATTTCACGAAGGAAATGTTGAAGAGGGGACATCTGGGTAAGGGATAATTGGGCCTTTGAGACCGTGGCCCATTCATAAGCCATTCCTTGAGCCCATAATTTGCCAGTCGTCTTGTTGAAGTAATATGGCCTGTGAAGAATGAAGATTGAGGATGTCTCCTTTTGTTTATCTGGCGGAAGCTTCCATAAGTTCTTGTGCTGAAGGATCTTGTAGAGTTCTTCCCTCCACCACTGAAGGTTATGAAACCATTCTAGAAAGGTCCAGAGGAGGGAATCATGATTGGCTGTATTTATCAGGTGATCCAGGAGAGGAAGAGTGGGAAAGATAAGAGCAATAGAATGCTCCGTAACACAGCACCATAGGTACCAGAGAAGCTCATCGGAGAAAGCCAAGCTAGGATCAAAGTGGAAAGGGACTATAGCATATAACTTATTGTTCCATAGAGAGGCCTTATGAGGTTGTTCAAAAGAAAAGAGCACATGGTAGAGATAGGTGGTTCTTTTTTCTTGAGCAAAGGCAAGGATGATATGTGGCGGGAAATGATCATTAAGATCAGGAGGAAGGTTTCTCTGGATAGTAGCTCGGTCAGGAAGATGAGGGGGTTTGGCCATCATAACCAGGGGAAAAGAGGTTATGTGAGAGATAAGTTTCATGGGAGGAGGTCTTGAGAGAAAGTCAGGAATTAGATTTTCTCTACCTTTAAGATGCTTGACCGAGAAGTCATATTTAGAGAACCAGTCTTTGAGACGTAGAAGCTGCTTGTCAGGGAGGACCTTGTTTTTGAAGTCAAGGACTTTAGGAAAGGAAGAATTGTCCATGTTGATCAGGAAATGGTAGCCAAGCAGATGGAATTCAAATTTTTTAATGCCGTATTTCACCGCCAGGATCTCTTTGTAGATGGTATGGTAGTGCTTTTCTGCGGGAGAAAATTGACCGCTAGCATGGCCGCAGTAATGTTTCGTTCCATGATCATCTTCTTCAAGGAGAAGAGCGCCCCAATAATCATCACTGGCATCAGTCTGTAGGATGCGCTGTCCTGTGCCAGGGATCTTCAGACCTGGAGGATGGGCGGCTATCTCTTTGAGAGCCTTTACGGCCTGAGTCTGAGCAGAGCTCCAAGGAGGAGGGTCCTTCTTTAGCAGAGCACAGAGCCTGCTTGTGTATCGAGCAACCCTGGGGATAAAATTTCTCACGTAATTGATGATTCCCAAAAATTGCTGAATCTGCTTTTGGGTAAGATTTTCATCGGGGAACTTGACTAGCTCCTGCGTGAGATGATCTCCTGGTTGATAAATTCCGTCTCTAATGTGCAACCCAAGGAAATCAATGGAGGGTTGAGCTAGGAAGCTCTTTTGCTCAGAGAGCATGATGCCATGCCGCTGGGATATGTCCAAAAACTGAGTTAGCAGAGCGCGATGTTCTTCATGGGATTTTGAGAACAGAAGAATGTCGTCTATGTAGACGAGGGTGTTATCCAGGATAGGCTCAAAGATTCTTAACATAGCCCTTTGGAAGAGAGACGGGGCCACTTTTAGCCCAAAAGGAAGAACAGTCCATTGGTACTGGGCATTAGGAATGCAAAAAGCTGTCTTGGGCCTATCAACGGGATCAATCCCTATCTGCCAGAAACCTGCTTTGAGATCGAATTTAGAAAAGATCTTTGCTTCATGAAGCTGGGCAAACAAGGGTTGAATCTTTGGGAGAGGAAACTTGTCATCCTTCAGAAAGAGATTCAGAGGTTTATAATCTATGACAAGTCTCTTCTTTTTTCTGATAACCTCGGACATTTTTTCAACATAAAAGGCCTGGCAGGCCCAATCTGAGATAGTGGGTTCAATGAGACCCTGGGCCAGGAGCTGGGCACATTCCTCACGGGCTAGCCGTAAGTCCGAGGGGGTCATCCCTGGATGAGAAGCCTTGGTAGGATTTATATCCTCATTTTTCTTAAAAGGCAGTTGGACAAAGAAAGCCTGGTTCCTCCAAAGAGGAGAGGGATGATGTTTTTCAAAGTCATCGTGGGAATTTGCACACAGGCGAAGGAGGTTTTTTTGAAGACCTGAATATTGCTGGGGAGCCTGTTGAAGAGAGAACAATTTAGGAATATCGGTATAAGGCTTGAATTGATTCTTATACCTAATT
Source organism: Ochetophila trinervis (assembly GCA_003254975.1). Classification (NCBI taxonomy): domain Eukaryota; kingdom Viridiplantae; phylum Streptophyta; class Magnoliopsida; order Rosales; family Rhamnaceae; genus Ochetophila; species Ochetophila trinervis. The sequence continues at coordinate 74,844 of QANX01007894.1, forward strand.
CCAAGGGGAAGGATACGGAGGTGCTGAGCTTGAAAATAAGTATCCATTCCTATCATAAGATCTTTGTCAGGGAGATTAGTCCCTAGCACATGAGTCCATATGACACAGTTAGGAAAAAACTTGATTCCGATCTTCCTCTTCGAGATAAGTCTGACAGAGAAGACCCTGTCATCTGCCGCCTTGAAGTATTCCTTGTGAGGAACCCATTGGTCATCCGGAAGGACAGAGGGGTTCATCATAGTTTTGTGAGCACCAGTGTCCATGTAAGCAATCAGCTTAATAGGGACATCATATTTGGAGAGAAGAAGATCTATCTCAACATTGGGGATCGGAGGAGAGGACTGTATGCTCTGATAGACTTGATTTAGGCAATACAAAGGATTATGACCGTCACCGGAGCTATCTGAGGAAGACTCATGGAGAGCAAAAATAGTGTCTTCATCATCATGGGATTGCTCTGCAAAGAGGGATTCAAGTTCTGCGTCATTATCCTGCTTAGAAGCTAGCTGCATTTGGAGAGTTTGGACAAGTCTAGCAGATTTCTGAGGTTTGTTCGGGCACTGCTTAGCAAAGTGGCCCTTCTTTCCACAGATAAAACAACGATCTGATCTGCTGTCTTTATCTCCAGGAGGTTTCCGTTTGAAAAAACGAACCTTTTTCTTGAAAGAGCTTCTGAATTTCCTTTTTTGCGGAGCAGTAGAATACTTATGAAAATGACGGCTCTTTTTTGTAGAGCACGAGCATTTGCTATCTTTGCATTTAATCTGGAGATAAGGCTTTTGGCATAACTTTTCAAACTTAGATCCTCTGCTCATGAATTTCGACCAGTAAGAATGCTGCTCGCATATCTTCTCTAAGGCAATAAGAGCCTTCTGGTGGATTTCTCCGAGAGTGAGATGAATAAGGCCCTTTTGGTCAGAGGCAACCTCCCTTTCTAATTCAGGCTGAATGTCATCAGGTAGGGAAGTAATGTAGACCTGCTTGAGCTCAATGCTGTCGAAACCATTGAGAGCATAAAAGAGTTTAGACATTCTTTGGTAATGAATATCTAAATCTTTTCTTTTCAAAGAACAGCATTTCATAGCGAAATAGTCTTTTCTGTTCTGTTGCTCTTGAGGCTGAGATTTGCCTAAGAACTGGAGACGAAGCTCCGCAAGGGCCTGGTTGAGGGGGAAATTTAAGAACTGGAGCTGTCTGTATTCTCCCAGAGATTGCCACCAGTCCCTAAGGAAACCAACGGTTCTGGACAAAAAATCAACAAGGATAATCCTAGGATTTGCCTCTGGGCGCACAGCTTGATTGTCAATCCAGGCAGCAAATTCCTTGAACTTATTGTCCCATTGGTGAGGTGGAACATCATCAAGGCTAAACCAAGGGCCGGTATTAGGTTTAGGAAACTCATCAGTCTGCAAAGGGCCTAACGGGGTGTTAGTTTCCCCAATATCTTCGTCTGAAGGGATTTCAACGGTTGGATCAGGACGAGATTCCTGTCTGGTCGTGCCAGACTGAGGAGGGTCTGCCATCAGAAGATTAGTGATTTCAACTAAATCACTATCAGAACTTTCTCCACCATAATCTGTGGCGGTAGAAGATGCAGACGAATCTGTGGAGGGGGGAATCTGATGGCTAATGGCCATCTGCTGAGGAGGATGTCGGTCAAGAGTACCGTCATGAGGATGTGTCAGAGAGGGAGGAACCATCCTTGGTCCAGGAGCAGGCTGCATCCTGGGTCTGGGAGTCAGCCTCCGGGGAGGAGGGGGGGAAGATAGGTCCTGGGGAAACCTTCTCAAGAGCTCATAAGTCATTGCAGGAGCCGCAGAGGGAGCTAGAGTTGCAAAGCTAGACTGCTGGACATTTGATGAGGAGGCCAGAGGATCTCTGTGTCTAACATCATCAGTAATTTGCTGAAGTTGCTTCTGCATTTGCCGAAGTTTAGCTTCCTTTTCAAGATATTCGTGGCCAAAAGAGCCCTGTCTGATGAGCCGCTGAAGCTCAGTATGGAGGAATTCTATTTTGCCGAGAAGCTTTAAATAGAAAGCCTGGAGTTCCTCGGATAAGGAACTAACTTTCTCATCAAGATAATGAGAATGCCCCACAATCTGATCAAGCTTGCCATCATAATTGGGATAATGCGGTAGATCGGATAATGCGGTAGATCGGATAATGGTATCAGAGCCTATTTTTCGGTCAATAATGCGGTATATCGGCTGGAAACCAGTACCTAGAGGAAGTTGTCCCTGTGACTTCAGACCTCGTGTACTGGTATAACAATGCCACGTACTCTATTATCGTCCTAGTTTGATGAACATTTCTTAGTTCTGGTTTCGGAGAGAAAGAATTCCTTTTATCATGCAACCTTCTCGAAGATCTACAGATAGTTTTAATCCCTCCTCTACAGCTATGAACACAGTTCCTTCTACTTCTTCTGATGATTCTTTACGAACATCATCCTCCACTTTCTCTATCCCTTCTCAAAATCTCACCCCTCACTCCCGCACCATCACTAATCTAATGGAATATACTTATATTCCAGAAGAATCCTCGATCGACCCCACTATCCAACCTCTCATCAGTCCCTATGCCATTTTCAAAAGGCATAAAAGATCTATCCGACAGCTTATCTCTCCCCGCCGTGTCTATACTAAAGAGCTTATCCAGACCACTAGTCTGGACCATTGCCTCGTTCCTGCTACTCCTGAAGAACAGTTCATCACCTTTGAAATCCCTCAGGATTATATAAATCAGTGGCGTGACCAGGGGTATTCTCACCTTCACTTTGGAGCCATCCATGTCATCCTTAGCTTCCATGGCCGTCCGAACATTCCTGCTACTGCCAGAATGTCACTTCTTAACAGAACGTTCATGCTTTATGAACATGCTGTTATTGGAACCATCACCACCACCCTCAATAGTGGAAGTGTGATGCTTACTTTTTACCCCAATTTCAACATGCCTTTAAGAGATCCGAACCTCACTTCGGCTCTTCAAATCCAGATTCAGATGCAGGGTGCCCCTCAGATCGGTTCTGCCTATGCTGGCACTATCCATCACCAACTCATCTACAGACTCCAGGACCATGCCATTAATCTCTGTCTTCCGGTTCAAGATAAAGGTCCTGCCTTTATCTCTGTTACTGCTGAGCAGCCCCATATTCCTTCTATTGTCCAGTTTCCCCCCACTCTCTGTCGAAAGGAATTAATGGACCGAATGCCTTCTACATGGCTGACCAATTATGAAAAGTTGCAGAAGAAGGCTCATGAAGCCCCAATCACCCTCCAGGCCCCCGCCTCCTTTTACCAAAGGCTTCCCGATGGAACCATTCAGACAACCTACAAGATTCCCGAGGAAGTTACAGAATCCGAAGCCTCTTCCTCTGATGGCCTCCCCTTTGCTCAGTCCATGGCCATTTATCCTGTAGCCTCAGAAAAGAAAATCCCGGTGTCCCAGTTCTATCCGAACGGTAAAAAGATTTATGTTGATAAGATCAACGGCCACTTTATATGGGATAGTGCTCCTGAAAAATGTGACCCAGANATAAATAATGTATTATTTTATTTATTTATAGATAATATTATATTTTTAATAATAATTGTACAGTACAACAGTTGTACCGCAGATTGAGCTTCTCTATCACCATTTTATTTTATTTTATTTTGGTGTATTATCGTACTTGGAAGCAAGCCACACAAATTGGATTCCAATCTCAACAAAGACACGTCAACTTGTCAGTTACCATACAAAAAGCAGTTCTATGCGGGTGACGTGTAAAAAAATTTCCCACTCATTCTCCTTCCTTTATTCCCACACATAAATAAAAACCCACTCTCATATCCCCCTTATGTAACCCTTTCTTTCCACACAAACACAAACACAATCACAAACACAAACTGTGCAATCTTTCACTGCATGGAACCACAAGAACCTACTCAAATGCCTCTCCAAGTTTCTTCACAATCCCCTGGCAGAAACCCTTCGCGGCCATCAGAGGATCCTGAACAAATCTCCCACTCCAAACACCATCATCATTTTCATATCCAACACACAACCCCATCTCCCAAGGGGTTTCATGATGACGGTGATAGAAACTGCTCGCCGAGCTCGTCGTCCAGACCCACTCCTGGTCAGTCAAACAGCGAAGAAAATGCATTAATGCAAGCCTTGCCGTCGGCTGCGGTGGGTGTCGGAAAAGACCCCAGTACGTCGGAGGTGTTGCCGGAGGATAGTGGACGTGAGAGGCTGAAGAGACATAGATGCGAGGTTGCTGGAAGAGTGTGGATTCCTGATATGTGGGGTCAGGAGGAACTGTTGAAGGACTGGATTGATTGTGCTGCGTTTGATTCTTCTTTGGTTCCTACCGGCATTATGTCGGCTCGAGCAGCTTTGGTCGAAGAAGGAAGAAGATCAAACTCCAGCAGATTAAGAATAGAAAACAGGTGTTGACTAATTTATGTTTAGAATTTGAATGTCTCAGTTCATACTTAAAACAGAACCATTATGTGCATCGATGCGCTGGTCATATGATATAATATTTCGTAAAACATTAATGCGTTATAATGAATTTTGTTTCTTTGTTATCCTCCTCATGGAGGAGATTAAATATTATTTCTGGTGCTGGCTGTGATCCTATTATTTACTGTTTCTGCTCTCTTTTGATAATAATACTGTTTCTGCTCTTTTTTTGGTAATAATACTGTTTCTGCTCTTAACTCATAATTGAAAATTATCCCATATATGATTTATCAGATTCATGCATTAATAAATAAATAAAATCAACCGTTTTTATATATTTAGCAGTGTAATAAAATTTTCATAAAAATATGTTTTCAATAATGACAGTTTTGTTGCTAAAACAAAATATCAAATAATTTGTTAATAGTTATAATTCTTGTAGAATTACACAATATATATATATATATATTTCTATTTTGATTTTTGATTGAGCCTGCTTTTAAAATAGAAGAGTCAGTTAATACTTGTGAATGAGAATTGCCTCGTTCACTAAATCTTTTTAAAGGAAGAGGCTAGTAATCGTTCAGAATGGGCCACAAACCCATGCAAACCACAGATTAGATGTGGACTGGAATGAGTTGGGACAAACAATTTGGCATTATTTAAAACGGAATATGGAGGGTCGGAAGATTGCTTGTGGAACATTACATTTCCGTTGCTTAAATTCTACTCCCCTAAAGACCATTGTCTATGCGAAGTTGTTGGCCACTGTTTCCGTACGATATTTAATCTTCATGTACCCCAACCAGTGTTGTCATTGCAAGAATACAGTACAGTATCAATAAATATATCCCACTTCAGCTGAAAGGCCAAAAGAGACGAGGAGGAATCCAAATAAACACTAGAAACATTCTTGCTAGTCCATATGTAAAACAAAATTGTGCACGTTAAACCCTTTACCATCGTGTTCTTATGAACTTCAATAATATTGCTTGGCAGTTGCAACAGCCATAGGATTCCAACTATCTATACTTAATTTCCTGGTTACTGTTAAAAAAATATAGAAGAAGATTTCTGCAATCAAACATAATTGGTATGGCAGATTCTGTAGTTCTTTAAGTTTTAACAGGAGACAGAAGCCAGCTCCCATATCTTGACTGTCCCATCGTCACTGGCAGAAGCAAGTAGCCGTTTCTCCTAATACATTTAACAATTACAAAAGGCAAATTGTTAGTGATTTGAAGGTCAAACTGCTACACAAAGTAAACAGTAATGATAAAGCAATTTAAGCTCTACAAGACGTGTCTCTGGTAATCTCTCTCTTACTTCCAATTCCTTAAGTTTTAGTCATTTGACCCCAAAATGCAATATACTATTATATAGATGTGGATAGATTGAATACTAAAGAATAGATAAAAGCGGAAAAATGACAGGAAATTCTGCCTCAGCATAGCAGAGCACAGTCAATTTAAGCAACCATAACTTGACTATGGTGCATCTTAATCAACAGGTAAAACTACTGTGCTGATCCTACACCCCATGTGGTCGAAGCCATAAGTTAAGAGCTTGAACATAGCAAAGAAGGTCCAAAGAACTTAGATGAAACCTATCAGAAAAGGTAGACATATCATCTAGGGCAAAGTCAAGCCTTGAATCTCTAAAAACAATTAAATTTCTTCTCTTCTTTTCAGTTGTAACAGTAACAGAGGTGGAGATGGTACCAGCCCCTGGGATTCACAGCATTGACAATGAAGATGCTGGCAAGCAGGAAAAAGAGACAGCAGCAGCAACAGTTGCCTCATTGCAACTGTGAAACGTGACAGCATCGAATTCATAAATAGAGGTGGTGGTTCTAGTAATGATAATGGCAATGGTGAAGTTAACTGAGCAGTACTACTTGTGGATGTGACGGTAGAAATAATGAACAATGACAGTGGAAATAGTAGTTGGTACTTCGTTAGTTGTACTGTGCTAATGCTGGTTCTTGTAATTATGGTGATCTAAATTCATGGCGGTTGTGTTGGTGCCATTGGTTGTGGTGGTGGTAAAAGTAGGAAGCATGGTGATGGAGCAGAGCCAGTGATAACAAGAAATGTGATTATATATGCAAAAGCAACACTAATTGTAGCGGTGAAGAGTATGAAACTTACTAGTTATTGGGATTTCCTAATCCAATTAAAACCAGACATGGAGTTAATCTTAGAATTACTGGTACCATAACCTCCAATCCTAAGTAAAGTTGAGAATATTACAGGAATTTATTATCTATATGATTTTTTCTTACCCCAGGGCTCCACTGCACTGAATTTACATCCATGTCATGAGCTTTCTCCTCCTTCATCAGCAGTTTATACAAAGGTCCATCAACCTTCAAAGATTACTAGATCAGTATTTTTCAAACTAAATAAGTAAATAAGGAAGCCAAGGAAAAAAAGGTAGATAATTAGCATCAACCTGAAAAAAAAAAGTCTACAGAATTACTATCTGAAAACAATGACCATAACAGGATATTTCTGTTGATGGTATGAATTGATAAATATAAAGAATGAGAGGGTGAATGAATCTGACACACCAAACCATCTTGGTCTTTGTTTTCTACAAAAAATCGTATGGCATCATCAGCTGCTCCACTGGCAATGATATCTTCCCTGTCACATTTGCACATAAACAAATAATTGGATTAGGGGGAAAAAAAATTCATTTTGTTAATAGGAATAGTTGTAGAAATCAAGGTAAACAATTAAACCAATTAAATATAGTCCATGCTGAAAAAGAGAGAGAGTACGAATTAGCTTGATTGCAATTACCTTGACCAATGAACCGAAAAAACTGTCCGATCATGATAACCTGAAATGGTACAAAGATGTCTCCTGAAAGGAACAGGAGGAAACCTATCATCATTGTGATATAAAAATGTAGGACAAAATATTTTTTTTTACCATTGAAAAGCATTTCCTCACTTATTCCAATGAAACTAAGATGTTTGAAAAAGAAAAAAAAAATAGTTTTTTTTTGAAAAAGAAAAAAAAAATTACTGTAATGCAAGCGTCTAACAATTCTTTCATAGTTGCGGTGATGGTGAAGGTGCAAAAATCATAATTTACAAAGACATAGTTTGTTTCAAGTAAAACCAATCAATTATGCCACCATGCCCAAAACAAAATATTGTAACATCCAGTAAAGTGAATATCTCAAGCCTTCCTCGCAAAAGAAAATCTTGTAAGTTTTCACGGATAGGATATTTCAAACAATGGTTTAGCATTTCAAAAAGTTCAGATGAGTGAAATATCCCAAACACTTTATGGCCAAACGAAAATACTTTAATGTGGAATGTTCCTTACCAAGGTACATAGCCATCAGCAGATTGTGATGAAATGGTATCTATTCCCCATATCTTTAGCGTTAGATCGTCACTGCAGAACAAGTTGAGTAATTTTCAATACTTTTAGAATTCTGTTTATGATAGTTTCTTTAACAAAAGGCATCTTACTGAATTAGTAACTGTGAAAATATCATCCGAAAATCATAAAAATAAAATTAAAACAATACTTTCACCTACCTACAGGTAACCATTTTATCTCCACTAGGATTAAAAGACAGAGCCCATACAGTAGAAGAGTGACCACTGACAAGAAATCCAGCCCAGCTGTATTAGACTAAAAACATATTTTAATAAAAATTATTAAAGCAGTCCTAGGAACTCATCTATTCCATAATAGTGAATAAAGGCTACATAAATATTAATTGTAGATCTTATGATAATATAGAAACAAAAGAATAAAACAATTTTGGATAAGGAAAATGAAAATGAAAAGAAATCAGAAAATGTAAATATGTAAAGAAAAGAGGCTAAGACATAGTACTTGTTAGGTTCATCTAATGTTTGAACACACACCCAATCATCATCACCACCTTCATCTGCCCAAACCTGGAAGTAACATTGTGTGCATCAACATAAGTTTGGACTACCCAAACTCGTTGTCATAGTCAAAGCAACAATAATCATTTTAGCAGGATGCCCATAAAGAAATGGGCATAATCTCCTTATGATCATCTTACCTTAACGGTATTATCATAGCTACAAGAAAACAAAACGTCCATGGTTGGATGCCACTGAGCCATTTTCACATCTTGTGTATGCCCTTGCAATACTGCAACACAGTCGAACTCATTGCCTTGCTCTGCTTCCCAAATCCAAACAGTTTTATCACGAGCACATGTTGCAAGCAGAGTCCCAGATGCATTCCATGACACACTTTTGACTTCATTTTCATGACCCTATATACAAAAGCACATACCTATAAATATCAGGAACAAGTAATGAGATAGGGAATAAAATACAACTTTGTAACACGAAGGGAATTTCCACATAGGCAAGTTTTATCAAGTACAGGAAATGATGCTATATACAAATATAGCATTCTCCAACGTCCTGAATATTCATAAGTTTCAATTGCATACAATGCCAAGATATAAAAAAAAAATTAAACATGTTTCAAATAACACCTATCATACATAAACAAATTACTAGAATGAGCATTACAACGTATGGATGGAAAAGTACATCTCAAGGGTGATTCTACCTCTAAAGTGGAAATGCATTCATAATCACCACCAACATTTTCCCAAATAGCGGTGGTGGCATCAAAGCTTCCAGTAGCCAGTAATTTGCCTGATGGTGACCAAGCACAAGATCGTACAGTTCTATTGTGTGTGTCCTCCAGAACAGCCTGCATGATCATACTGGGTCATCACATGTAATGGCACAACGAAATCATTTCTCTTGTCAAGTAAGAACAGAAATTAAAACCAGTAACCAATCAGGAATCTATTAAGTTAAACCAAAAATTCATAAAATTTAGTCAGAACCAGCTCCATTTCATTGCATTAAGTTAAAAACTAGACTTAAAATATGGTTTACTATGCGCACCACAGTGGAAACCTCTACACGAATTAGAACAGAGTATAACATTGAATTCAAATCTTCATAGCATTTAGCTCCAAGAAAATGATTTAGTACAATAAAATCCAACACAAATTCAACTGTGTCACTAAATTCACGTATTTCTTCATTATTCAAAACCCTAAAAAAATAAGCAGCATGAAGCGCAGAAACCTGAATTGCATTCCATTTCTTCTACTTTATTTCATTTATTTTTTCAAAACAAAAAAAGAAGAAAAAGAAGGCGAACCTTGCATTCCCAAGAAGCCGTAGAAGAACTCTGCTCCCAAATACGGACGGTCTTGTCGCCGCTACAAGAAGCGAATACGTACGGTATTCCATCTACACCAGTGGCTGGGTTCCAAGCGAGGCTCCAGACCCTATCAGTGTGGCCTTCGAGCTTCTGAATCTCCCTGAGCTCGAATCGCCCATCCTCGAACTCCATCGCAACAGCTGCAGAGACCGAGAAGCCTTACAATGAAACCCTTCTGCTTTATCTTCTATTTATGTATATATATATAAGAGCATTCAAAGTCAGTGAGAGCGAGAGGAATTGGTAGTGGTAGCCTTCGTTTCGTGTTTTAGGTCACGGACGGTGAGAGAGGGGTGTTGAGTCGACAAGTTGACGGACAGGGGACGCGCCAAGACACGCGCCGACCTTTGGATGGACAGCCGGTGGAGGAGTGTGGTGGATGTACGTAAACTCGAATGTCTGTTGTCTAGCGCGTAATTTCCAAATTACCCTTAACGACTTTTTGTTGGGTCATTCTTATCTCCAATGACTATGATCAAACACTGGATCTCTCACCCCTTTGATTCTTTTTCGGAAAATTTGGTAAAAATAATAAAAAGTTAGTGGAGTAGGGATTCGTATATCTTTGCCATCATGGTGATAGATACAACTATCTCGACTAATCTTTTCTTTTATGATTTGCCACTACATTTAATTCAGCTGAATAATTACATTCAGACAATAAAAATATTTGAATTTTAATTTTTTTTTGCTAAAATATTGAGACCATTATCAATTATTACTGCTTTTATTCAAACTCATATTGAACAATCCAATGTAGTTGCTTATTTGCATTTATCAATTGCTATGCTTTTATTGATAAATAATTGTTATGTTATTATTTAGAAAAAAACATGTTTTATGTACTTTCTTTTAAATGGAAAAAAATGTTATAAACTTATAAATTTAACTTCTCTCAAGAGAATTCAATTTTTGTGTCAATTTGGTTAAATATAATTGAAGTTTTAGAATAAAAATTCAATCATAAACTTAATTTTTTAGAGAAGTTTTAATTCAAGTTGACAAAAACATATGTAAAAATTCAAATAAGCTGTGGTATTAGCTTGAGTTATCACTTTTTATAAAAATCTAATTTTTTTTTTAAAAGTGGTAATTTAATTTTTATCAAATGATTAAGTAGTAATTTATTAAGACACTAGACTGATATAGTTGTAACTTTATCATATTTAAGCTGCAGTTATATCTTAGCAAAAAATAGAATAAAAATGAAGCTGTATTTATAATGATATAAGCTTAGTCAAAAGGTTCTTTTCAGCAAAAAAAAAAAAAAAGCTTAGTTAAAAGGTTTATTGTAATTAATAATTTTTTTTATAGAACGTATTCCAGAAAAAAAGCAAAAAAAATAAAAAGTAGAGAGACATTAATTATATTCCAATAATCTCATAAAAAAACAAAAGTCTCATTTAAAAAAAAAAAGAAAAAAAAAGAAGGAACAGAAGAATATATCTGGGGTTTTAATAATAATTTATCCTATTTGTTTTTTTTATTTAATTTTTAAAAAAGCCCACCCCGTATTCTCCGAAGTCCACATGAAAGTGGTCCAAATGAACTGCAACAAACCGGTTCAACACTATCGGACCGCTTTAAATAGCCGGTTCGCGAAACACCTCCAAATCGATTTACCCTTTCATTTGGGAAGAGGATTAGCTCTGAGTAAACCCTAACTCGCACATCAGAAGGAAAAAGGAGGGAAAGAAGCGCTGAAATCGAGATAGATCGCAATGGATTCAGCAGCTCGGAGAAGCGGTGGAGGCCTTTTCGAAGGGCTCTACAGAGTGATCATGAGACGGAACTCAGTCTACGTAACCTTCATCATCGCCGGTGCTTTCCTCGGAGAACGAGTGAGTACGAATATGAAAATTTGGTTAAAATAAAAATTTGCTTGATTTTTACTTGCTGAACTTAGATGACCCAGATTCACGATTGATCTTTATTTCTTAATTGCATATTTATGATTCAATTTTGTTTATTTCAAATTTCCAGCAATTTATTTATGACTACGCTTTGTGGGTTAGATGAGCTTTTAAAAATTTTAATTTTTGATTAATGCAATCATCTACTTTGACGTAATAGTTCTGCATCCTGTTCAATCAATGAGGCTCAGTGATGGTGGAATTAGCGACATTTAAAAAATTCTATTTCTTAGTTATAATTTTCTTTCGGCCTATAACCTAATTTACAAGGTCCCAATCGCTTGTATTATTTTGTTTGTTCATGAATGTAGAAGACTTTGATTAGTTAATCCATAGTGTCTGGAAAATAATGGGGGGTAAAAGAATTGCTTAACCAGGAACTGCAGATTACAACTATTTCATAAGTTAGCATTTTATTTTTCCGGTGTTCGGTGAAATACTTATACCCTCTATGAGTCTTTGTTCCATTCTTTTCTACTCCACCGCTCTCTTTGTTTCCAAAGTGTGGCTTGGTTGTCTACTTTTTTATTTTTCTTTTTCCATTTGAATTGAAGAATAGGTTTTAGTATAATTGAGACTTCTTATCTATTTGAATTGCTGGTTGCAGGCTGTGGATTATGGAGTTCATAAGATCTGGGAGTACAACAATGTTGGGGTATTGCATCTACTATTTTATGGCTTTCATGCAATTCTATCGGTTTCCCTTCTCCTAGGAAACTAGTTTGTTTGTTCTGCTCTTCTATGATGCACTAAATATGGGGCTAATAATTAAACTTTCTGGAAAACAATTCCTACTTCGTATTTTCATGTTAATTAAGAATATCATATATTGCTAAAACATTTATAACTTATAAAAATGCAAGTAAGACATGTACAGTCTCCTTAAAACCCTGTTCTTCTTCGCTTTGATTTGGGGGTAAAGGAGGGAATGGGGTTTGTGTAGAACATAGTCTTAGCTTCTATTCTTTCTTTCTTTCTTTTTTTTCATTTTTAAAAAATAAAGAAAGAAAACCATGCCCTTTTCATTCAATCCTTTGTTGCCTTCTTGATTTTGATGTTTGATTTATATTAAATCGTAAACGTCTTGCAGTGGTCTTTTACTAATTTCAGATATCTTGTTATTATTAATATTTGGATGCAATCATTATTGCCATTACATGAGCTTTTATGTCATTACAAAATATGTCAATACTGTTGCATCTCTTGGTATGAGTGGCATTTATGGTCATTGAATTATATATTTTAAAAGACAGTATATATTTGAAAGATTGTCTTGGAAGGGAATGATACGGAGACAGTTTATTTGATCCTGAAGTATGACTAGAGTTTTACCTTTAATAGGATAAATATTTTCTCTGTAGCTCGTTATTACTAACGTTGCATCTAAGTTAAATTTTAAATTTTTTGTATTGATGCAGAAACGATACGAAGACATTCCAGTTTTGGGGCAAAGGCAATCCGAGGAATGATTTTTTTTTTAAATTCTTATTGTCTGTTTCGCACATTTTATACCTCTGGATTGTTGGAGTATGCAATTCTTATTTTTGCAATAAGTAGGGTGCATCTGACTTGCATTTCAAGTATGTTTGCATTCACTGGGAGTTAGAGAGCATTGAATCATTTTGGTTTCTGTATGGATACGATGACGAAAACATTGTATTGCTTGGCTTATTACATATGCCCCTATTTTCCTGTGTTTTGGTTGGATTATTTATTGCAGCGTTTTATACCTGAACATCTTTAATCCTTTTTATTAATGACTGATGTGAGCAAGAGTAAATTGAATGTTTTATTCATTTAATCACCATAGATTTAATGAGCAGCAGGATTGATATCCTTTTTTAACATGAGTAGAAGAGAAGCAAATGAAACATAACTATCTCTAACATCTCAAGTAAATGGTGCAACTTTTCAGTGGGGAGGAGAAGAAATGGAGAGATCAACAATGAACATCTTCAAATCAAGAATTAATATGGATGCTCAATATTCTACTTAACATCTTCGCACACACCAAAAAAAAAAAACTCTAATTTATCTTTTCTCCTTTTCTCCTTTATTTCATTTTATTTTATTTTTATTCAAGCCTATCAAAAATCCAAATTAGATGATTCATATGGAATAAAAGAAAAGAAAAGAAAAAACAATAATTTTCACTACAATTCGTACAAAGGCTCAGTGGCCTGTAACCAATCATATAAGCAGTGAGGATGCTAATAGATATTGCGTGTGGGTACAAGCCGCTTGTTTCATCATGGCTATTATTTTCTGCTCAACTATTATTCAAAAGAATCATGTGAAATAATAGTTATATTCATCCATTCAGACGTGCTTGAGCTTGAAAGAGTAGAACTCCAAGCCTGCAAAGTTATTCCTTCACCATGAACGAACTTTTACAACTGCAACCGCCTACTGCACTCGGATTTGTCTCCACCTGTGTGTGAAACCAGAATTTAACTATTCTTGCATGCCTTATAATATAAGAGATTCATTATATTGATAATATTATAAAAAACATAAAAAGATAGATCAGCAAATCATGCATAAGGTATCTACTTGGGAATACATAGGCATATGAGAAACTGTAAATGGTGAAGTAAGAAATATGAAATTTTAGAATGGCTACATTATAAGTGCATTTCCAATGAAAAATGTAGATTGTTATATACGTGACATAGAAATAGACATTTTTTTAAATCTAAGTGGTATAAATGCATAACCAATTTAAATTATTCTCTAACGAAAATGTGCACAAAATCTATTTATAGTTATTAGTTAATTATATATTTTATTAAATATTTTTAGTTTTTGAACAAATTACATTTAAAAAAAAAACTTTTCTTTTAAGAAATTTAACAATGTTTGACAGAGCTTCTAGAAGTAGACATTCACCTTAACAATATATAAGCCATGTCAGTTTAACATTTATTCTAGACATTACTATTGAAACATATTTTTTTCAAAATAATATCTATATTTGCTTATTTGGCAAATTAACTTTAACAATCTGCATTCTATTTAAAATGCTCTAAAGTTGTAAATATTCAACTCAGTCCAGTTCCAAGTGAGATACTAAAAATGGTTTCTGTGATTGGCTGCATTTTGTCAAAAGATACAGAATTGCGGCATCTTATTCAATAAGACTAAGTCTAACTAAAATTCAGCATATAATTGGGTGGAGTCACGTCTTTTAATAGGAAATTTTCAGCCAAAAATCCATATTAGAACAATAATAAATAGTGCCAAGGCAAGTCTTAAAAAACAACATACATCCCAAAATTCCACCATAAATTAAGGTTTCAACTTCCACCATGCCTCAATGCAAATTGTTCATTTTGGATTTGTATAGCAATGTGAATGGCTGAACTTCATAAAATTTTCTTTAGAAAAGTTATGCATATATGCATGCAGTCATACGGTTCTCAAAAACATAATAACAATAAAGCATTTACAGCAAAAAGATAAAAGGGACTTACTACAAAAGCAGAACGTATAAGCTCCTCAACATAATCAACAGTTGCCCCTTTTACAAAATCATACGAAACGTTGTCGACAATCAATTTAACTCCTTCTCTCTCAAAAACTCTATAAATATAAGGATAAAAGTATGGGTATCAGATAGAAAGTGTGGTTGGAATGGTTTATATTTTAATTGAAACCAAAACATATTATCAAAATTCAAAAATTTAATCTAGTCAGCATGCTGGACATATCAAAAGAAAGAAACCTGTCATCTGAATTGGTTTTGTTGTCTAGATCGAAAACATATTGGAACCCAGAACATCCACCAGTTTCTACACTCAATCGCAGCATCTTTTCCTCTGATGATGCCTCATTAGATTGTAGTTCTTTCATTCTCTGTATGATGAACAATGATATGTTATCTAACGAGATAAGCTTCTTATGAATCATAAGTTCTATGATACCATTTTCTGTTGAGACATTTGAATTCCAATTATAAGTGTAATGACAAACTTGAATCAACAGAAAACGTGAATGCCCATGTCACCATCTTATAGAATGAAGATGCTTGGATGATAAGAATCTCAAGGGATTCATAACTTGCATTAGGCATAATCAAGATACCTCCTACAATTTTAAATTTTGAGTTCCTAAATTGACAATAATAAATTCAGCCCAAGGAAGCTAAACAATTGCAACAGCACCAGTTAAATAGAGGCTCGGGGCCTTTATTTCTTTCCTAGCTAAAATGAAAATAAGTTAAATTCGATAACTTGAACTTCTTTCCTTTAATTTTTAATTTTAATTTTTTTATTATTTTGCATTTCAACTTCCAGAAACAGAGAAATTCGCACAAAAATCCTAAAGCCAACCAATAGAATAAGAAAAATCCAGATAACCCACATACGAAATCAGAGAGTAGAAAGATAAGTTTTTTAGAAGAAAAAACGAATTGAAAACACAGAGACAATACCCGAATACACTTTTCAGTCATGCCCACGGCTTCAAGGGACGGGGATGGAGATGAAGATGGAGATGAAGAAGAAAGTTCTTGAAGAGCAGAGGAAGAATAAGAGCTGAGGAGCCTCTGGTTCTGTCGGATTCGGGCAGCGAAGTACGGCGTTAGGCGATGAAGAATTAGCGATCTTGGCGCCATTTCGGCCTCTTTACTCTCTCTCTCACACACACAGAGCGCCAAATAAGCTTTTCCTTTCTGGGTTCTTGTGTTTGCAAAAATGTCCGAACGAAAACTATACCAATATTCTCCTCTCGTCTCCGCTCCGATGCAGAGTCACTAACCCAAATGGCGGTTTCACCCTTCAGCCCTGTGCCAAGCATCCAGTTCCGTACGCCACATCCACGTCACGTGCTTCCATTTTTGACCTGAAATTTTTTAATTTATTACTTAAATGACCCACTTTGGTGTGTGTAAAGGAAATACACAAAATTTGAGGGATAGAGCTATAGTTATGCCAAAGATATAAGGCTAAGCGAGCAAAACTTATTTTAGC
This sequence comes from Ochetophila trinervis, assembly GCA_003254975.1. Classification (NCBI taxonomy): domain Eukaryota; kingdom Viridiplantae; phylum Streptophyta; class Magnoliopsida; order Rosales; family Rhamnaceae; genus Ochetophila; species Ochetophila trinervis. Next base: position 91,431 of record QANX01007894.1, read on the forward strand.
AGAGTCCCAACGAATAGAGAATTGGCATTCTTTATTTACTTCCCCAATATACAAGTTCAGTATTAAGCGGTAAGTAAATCTTGTAAAGTTATGTCTTTTTCGAATTTTTTCGATGTAGAGTAATAATCTAAATGCCCTGTGTTTGTTGCTCTATTTTTATTATTTTTATTTTTAATTTCTCTCTCGAAAATTAGCCTCCGATCTAAGTTTTGTTCCATCGATTCCTTTTTTTATTTTTATTTTTTGTGCAAAATTTGTTCCATCAATTCATTAACATTACGTTGATAATCAATTTTTGTTCCGTCCAGTTGAAAGTCCTTGTAATTTGAGGACAGTCCTACCATGCCCTTTGTTGTGAGAAATCAGAACACCAGATGGCTACACCAAACTGTTTCATTTATTAGGACTGTCCTTCATAATTGTTTTCTGTTCAAAGTGGGTATTCTTTTTTAGCTGCAATGCGTTTGTCATTTGATACCAATTTTATTTTGAAACATTCTCTGTGAATGCTTGTTGATTGAATGGATCACAGATCAAGAACTCCTATTCTAATTTTACCTATTAAAATCTTTGGGTCGTCATGAAATTGCTTTTTTAATCCTAGAAACTTTTAGAAAAGAAATTTGAAGTGCTGTTAGAATTTTGGCTCTGCATGTTTGGTCTAGTTGGTGTTGTTATGCTGCTTGTTTATGGTTAAAGATTCTAACTTGAAGAAGCATTCTTAAGTTAGGTGTCTCTGCAATCTAGTACTGTCTCTAGTCTGCAGTTGGATTTCTGGTGGCTGGCTCTCCACTCTAATGATAATATATGCAAGGTATATCATACAAATAGCAAGAGCTTTTGCTTTCTGTTTGAAAGAGCTGACCACCTTTCTGCTTTTCATTTCTTGCTGCTAGAGCAACAGTTTGAAGAGTCTTGTATACCATCTTTTGATATTTTCATTTGCCTTTCCAAAAATTAACAAAACTCGAACTTTTTATGGAGAATTTTGATTGAGCTTGTACCAAGTTAACTATTTTAGTGCTTATCATATAGATAAAGTCATTATCACTTGTAGACAATTAGTCTTAATTAGCTAATATTTTTCTTGTTTTACTTTGACTAAAATGTTACCAGTTCTCAACAAGACAAGTTCCATTGAAAACCAGAGTTACACTTGCAAAACATGCAGAACAGTAATCTATCCACTGAAGGACCAAAATTTGAAGTACGAAAATTGGAGATATCTGACAAGAGAAAGGGTTTCATAGAGCTATTGCGGCAGCTAACTGTTTGTGATTCTGTATCAGATAAGGAATTCGAAGATAGGTTTCAAGAGCTCAGCTCCTTGAAAGATGACCATGTTGTATGTGTTATAGAAGATGATCGGTCTGCAAAGATTATTGCAACTGGGAGTGTGTTCATTGAAAAGAAGTTTATAAGAAATTGTGGCAAAGTTGGTCATATCGAAGATATTGTGGTTGATTCTAATGCTCGTGGGATGCAACTAGGGAAGAAAATTATCGGATTCCTCACAGATCATGCTCGTTTTATGGGGTGTTATAAAGTGATTCTTGATTGTAGTGCTGATAACAAAACATTCTATGAAAAATGTGGCTTCAACCAGAAAGAAATTCAGATGGTTATGTATTTCACTTAGAAAAAATTAAACTTATTTTGTTTACAGTGCAAATGCAAATTTAGATACCAATTGGGGACAGTTCATTTTTATGGGGGTTTTGTTTTTTTGGTAGAAACAAGAATAACCTCTGCTCCGTGCAGTGACTTTGTTATTTTAAAAAAGTGTTCATTTATGTCCTTTTTTCAAATGAATGCTTAAAATTTGTATTTTATCGAAAAGGCCAATTGAAAGAAACAGAATCATCAGAATTGCCCTATAACTAGATTCTTTAAAGGGAGTTTATTTAACCATTTAACATCCTCTGTTTAATTTTCCCAAAATATGCATTTGCCATCAATATTCAACATTCTCACCTCTAGAATAGATGTCTCCAAGTCATATTCCTAATTGGCCAAATAAACGTGAAGCAAAAAAGGGTCATATTTCTAAATAGGTTGTCAAGTATTTTGTATATTAAATAAATTAAAACTAAATTCTGTTTAGTGTCCCTAGAGGCAGGGGAGTTTAGAAGGTTTCTTTTTCTTTTTGTGTTTTGTTGACGTGGCTATTGATGATCAGTTTGCGTTTCGTTGCAAACCGTTGTTACTTTAAACCTACTCATCCATGCCTGAAAAAGTCACAATTTTTGGTTTCTATCCTTTTTCTCCCACCTAAAATATCAGTTCCTCTATAGCCCTAAACCCTAGTTAACCTTCTAAAATTCAATCATAATGTTTCCATTGTTTGTCTGAAATGTGAATTATATTTACTAAAAAATTAAATTCATTTCCATTTTCAAAGTTTATTACTTGGAAATTTTAATTTTTGTTGAATGTAAATAGACACAGAGTTAGCTTATTGGGCCTGCGCATAAATATCAATGGCATCGAGTTTGCTCCGATGGGAATCGGACCCTCTGTTTTCGGCGGCTGAAGTTGTCCAAGACTCCGCTGACAGGTCAGTCTTCGTCAACTTATATTTTAGTTTGTTTGGGTTTTTGGAAGTTTGTGTTTTTGTCTTCCACAGCAAAAAGATTTTTCCTTAGATATGGTTTACAGGGAGTTCCTTTGGAAAATAAGAACTGAAAGATTACCCTTGGAATGCAAAATCGCAAAAGAGCTTCTCTTTTACTTATTTTTTTTCTTTTTTTTCACGAATCGGGTTCTGGGTTTTGTGAAGAAAAACTTCCTTTGTGCGTTTTAAGCATTAGATAGCTGCATTTTAAAGGTTTATTTTATTTTATTTTTAAATAATAATAATAATTTTTCTGTATTCCTTAACAATGGTCCTTTTTTAAGGGCAAAATCTTGAAGTTGGAACTGCAATGTGATTAACTATTAAAAAAAAGAAAAGAGAGTATATTATCGTTGCTTAATTTTGTTTGTTGGTTGACATTTAGGATGGAATCGATTTTCCGCCTTCTGGGACATGAACTGAATTTAGTTCAAGGTGACCATACAGAGCCAAAGCTACTTACATCTATAAATTATCATAGGCGTGATCTTGCAACAGCACTTGAAACAGCAAAGTGGCAGGTGATATTGCATTTTCTGGAATTTGAATTTTTTGTTTTTGTTTTTATATGTATAATTAGCAAGCTAATAGTGAATGTCTATTACCAGCTGGAGGATTTTGAAAGAGCAGTCAGCTTGTCAGCTGTAACAGACAAGTCCCAGATAAGGGAAGATGTAATTTCCAGGTACAGGCAGTTTATTCGGGCTATCAGGGAACAAATAATTCATGTGGAGGAAAGCTTGGAGGAGACATCAATGGGATATCCCATGAGAAATGCAGAGTGGATCAACTTGAATGAAGAAGATAGAGATGGATTGGCATTGTTTCTTTCTGGGGGAAGTCTCGAGAAAAGCTCGAGTCCTAATGAATTGGAGGACAGTGGCATCTTAAGAAGATTTCTGGATCCAACCACAGCTTCTAGTTCTCAAGACAATACTTGGCATAATTTCGAGGTCAAAAGCATAGAACTTGAGAACATGAATATGAATTCCTCGCAATTGGGTTTTGAAGCAAGGGATACCCTTCTGGGAACATCCTGTAATGGATATGGTGAAGATGGAAACTGGGATCTGGAGGTTAATCAAGCTAAACCTAAACATGGTTTCCATGACAACAAATTGAGAAGGTTCTGCAGCAGAAATAGTATATTCGGGTTCTTCAGCAATCTATGGACTGCATATGAGAGTCCGTTCACAAGGAATTATACAAAGAGATTGAAAGATGGTGAAGAACAAAGTCATTCAACAACAGGAAGTGATGTTATCAATGATGCGCAGGTAAAGAATTGCCGATGTTAATGCTGCAATTCAATTTACCTATCATGTCTAAAATCTTGCATGATAAGTAATGTTTATGTTAGCTATCCATTTTATTTTATTGAGTCTGAGGTACATAAAAGTTTGACGAGCCTTGGTAAATTCCATGTATCAATTCATTTTCTTCTTGTTGGGTGGTTAAGAAGATGCTAGAAGTTTCTCATTGGTGAACGTGCAAGTGCACTAAAATTCAGTCGTTTTGATAGGGTAGTTTAGCTTCTGTATGTATTACTTAGTAATTTGCCTTTGACAAAAGTTGTTTACTTGCAGAGCTGGGTAGGGACATGTAGGGTGAGATATCAAAGATCGACTCATTATGTTCAAGTTAATCGACATTCTGTTCGGCTGGTATTGTCAATAACATTTACACTCGTTATTCTTGGTGAGGACATATTATTTTATTTGTCCTTCTTCTGCAACATATTATTTGTGTTATGATGGGCAGAATCTATGTTTATAATTTCTCTTCAATTATTTACCTTACGCAGGTATGGTGGTGTCCCATATTGCTTAAAAAGATTAACTAAGCGATCTTTATACTGGATGTTTGCTAAGAGGGCGGGCGTAAATAATCCATGTAGAAGTGCTAAATTTAGCCACCGTAAAGGTCTTTATCCATCTATAAGCGTGAATATGTTGCAATGTAATCTTGGTGGGTAATACGATCACCACGATTTTTTTCTTCCACTTCCACTGTATTTGAATGCCGTCAAAACTCTCTGGAATTGTGTTTTCTCTGAATTTACTAATAAATATTAATGGATGGTTCTCATCATATTTTTCCTACACTGTGTAGCTATTAACGCAAAAAATGCAAATAATAATAATACTGAAAGAAATACCACAAACCATTTAATATGTTACTAGGTATCCTCATCCTGTTATGAGCAATTGTGTAATTTTACTCTGAGATTGGACATGTAGATTCACGTAGAGTTCCCAAAATTGACTGATACTGTTGAACTTCATTGGGATTGTATTTTGAGAGAGTACTATACATTTATCTGAGCTCATGAACCATATGAAATTGCAGAATCCGCACTTCCAAAACTGCAAATTCTCACCATCATGCATTATCCAAGGTTTGCCAACTGAAGACTGAAGACTCCAATCTAGAGGTTAGAGCGGTGAAAGTTATGAAAAACTCAATAAATTCACAAAGAAGACCTCTTTTCAATCTGACTTCTCTATCTCTCGAAATCTTCTATCCCATTCTTGGGCCTCGTAGTCTTGTTCAAACAAATCCCTGTCTGTGCTGTATATGATTTGATCCTTCCCTATAACCGTTCTTTGAGCCATATCCCGAGCACTGAGGAGCTGAATACATCATGCAGCAAAGAAACAAGTCCCATTATATCTATATCCAAAACAAGTCCCATTATATCTATATCCATGCTAGAGAAGTAAAAAATAACCAAGTTTGGGATACTACAAGTAGAACAGATAATTAAGCTTTTTCTAAAGCTGGAAAAGCAAACAATTTGCAATACCCAAAAGCATACAAGCCACAAGAAATGTGGGGAAAAAACCACAATTATAGATGTCCGAGCAATTTATTGCAAATTGAATCTAAATTAATGCATAAGGAATGTGCTAGACTACAGAGATTTTATCACCTTTCGCCTTAATGAAAGATCTGGCACTTCAAGTTCTCGAGCACTCTGTTCTCTTGCTTTGTTTCTCTTCTCTATTTCAGCATTCCTCTTTCGCATAAAGAACCACCGGAACAAAGGAATTGCAAAGAAAGAACCAGCATAAATCTGCAAAATTACTGCTATAAATATATGGATTGAACCCAGATCTGATAACATTGGGCTTGAGAACCTAAGTTATTAATCATATCTAATGACGAATGAGTCAAACTTTTCTACAATGAATTGTTTTACATTTGTGATACATCAATTTTCCTGACAGCCACATTTTCAGGCATAATGTAAATTGAATCATACAGAGTATTGAATCATGGAGCCACTTGTTATTTTATAAATTGCATCATCAAAGCAGACCTGAAGTAGAGGAAAAATGTCGGCAACAAATCTAATGAACCCACTTGGTGCAACTGCCATGTCCCTTCAATGGAAGTATAAGCAAAAACATTAGAGCAACAAAGTAAAGCCCATAATATAACAAAGCTTTCAAGACAAACGTACATACTTCAACATGGTTCCAAGAATGATAACCCCAAATAAATTGAGGCCACCAAGTCCAACGACCATTGCTCTCTCAGACATGCTAGTTTTACTACAAAAAAGAGAGAAAAATCTGTCATGGTCTTTATAAACAATTTCACCACATAACTGGCAAAAGAAAATATAACAAAGAACCTGAATTGCAATTTCTTCTCATTGAAAAACTTCTCGACCCCTCCAACCCAATCAGCCCATATTCTACCCACATATTCCTTTCTTCCACTCCTTTGAGAAGAAGCTGTACGCTGTAGTGATGGAAACCGATACAAAATATTTCCCTGCAATGCATAATAAGCATTATCTACCAATAAAAATATGTTTATAAAATTGAGACATATACCAAAACATATAGAAAATCCATCGATGGGATAGGCATCAATGCATCCTAACAAAAAAATGCTAATCCATACAATGGTTTAATAACCTTGCTGGACCAATTCTTCAAACATTTATTTTATATTGATACATAACATGAACAAAAAAATAAAAATAAAATAAAATGAGGTCATCACACCTCATACCCCTTCATTTATATTTACTCTAATTTCAAATATGTTTAAACATACCTCTTCATCTATTTCAGGTTGACCATCAAACCGTAAAAGAACTGGTAGTATATATGATTCATCATCCTGAGACAAACAGGAAGAAAAATGAGGTCAAGCTACACATGAAAACTATCAACATGGATAAAATGAAAGACTATATAAATGATAAGTTCTCAAATTTATCAGGAATTTATGTATCACAAAATTCTTGGAATGAATCCAAACAGGTTCGAATATAATTATAGAACCTTATGTTTTGAAAGAGAAAAATATAAAAAATAAACTCACAAGTAGAAAATATTAAAGTTATAGAAGAGCATACAAGATGCAACTGAGCACCAAACCAGGAATGAGAATGATATTTTCTCCAAACAAAGTATAAGAGTACATTTCCCAAATGTTTTTAAAAGCATCCATGGAGGAGAAAAATGTAGAAAAGTTCAAAACTTTTTTAATAACAAACCTACCATATTTCCCTTTCCCGTTTCTAAATCAAGATAAGGAGCAAGTTCTTCAGCTGTAACAACACCACCATTAGAGGCTATGTATTGGCCGATCTGCAAGCAAAGCTCGAGAATTGTAATTGTATTGCTACATTTCCATGCTATGCTAAACATATTTGTAGTGACAGTGAAAAGGTAATAACCATTTATCAAGTTTGAGATAAAGGAAGATTTTTCTTTAAGGAACTCAGTCTAAGAAGGGATCTTTGTAAACAAAAAAGAAAAAAAGAAAAACAAGGTAATTTTCATGAAAACCATGAGAGGAGGGAGAGATGATAAAGAACACCTAAACACTAATTAATGTAAGAAAAAGCTAACAGCAAAAAGGGAAGAAAAAACCATTTAGGCGAAAAAAAAATTATGTTGAAAGCAACGGACCACTGGACTCAATGCTCAAATATTACCAACTTCCATCTCTCTTCTTCAATTCCTTGATTAGGATCACCATCCCCAAAGACAAATGAGAAAATCTGAAAGACATCAGCCATGAAGTCAACAATTTGTTTAACTTCCTCCAAGAGAGGTCCATTTAGAAACTAAAACACAGATCATTTGTCACATACAGATTCAATGAAATTTGTCTTGCCACCATCAGTTTGCATACGTCGCCTCCTATAGTAATATGGATCCCAGTACCTTATGGAATAAATTAGGAAACAGATCATCTAAAGTTTCCTCCAAATTCCAAAATGACTAACTACAAAGAAATTGATACTGCACCCTCGTAAATGGAGACAATATGTCCTATTGAATTAAAATGATAAAATAGTGATGAAACTAACTCATAAACTGATTTATGTTAAGCTTAAAAGATTAATTTATTTTACAATGGTTTATAATCAATTAACTCCCAAACAAAAAGGAAAGAGGACCGACAACGAAGAAAGCAACAATCAAGCAGAGAGTGCAAAGGCTAGAATGAAAACAATATCTTAGTCCAACCCCTCAATCTTATCCCATTCATAGTATCATGAGCATTATCATTAACAAACAGCATTACTAAATTTTTCGTATAGAAGATATTACCAAAAGAGGTCGGTCGGACTGAAGTAAAAGTTGAATCCTGAATCATAAGATCTTCCCCGTCTTCCTCGATTATCCTCTTCACTGAACCCAATTTCCATCATCAATGTGTTGCTCATATTATAAAAGGATTTAACCCAAAAAAAATAAAAATACGTCCTGATGATCTCTACAAAAATGAATTTGATATACTAAAAGCATTTGCAAAGGCCTTCGGTAGAAAAAAAATACCTTCTACTTGAAACAATAGCAATAATTGTGGTATAAACAAGAACGATGGAAGCAATTAGAGCTGTGCCAAATGAAACCCTTACTATATACTCAGCTGTAGCCTGCATGCCAAATATAAAAGGTAAGATACAACTGCCATACAAAAAATTACAAGGAACTACATTCAGAACAACAATCAGCAAGCAATATACCTTTGCCTTATCAAATATAGGTTCAAACTTTATCCTGAATGATTTGGCCGCAAGCTTTCCTCGATAATCTTTTGGGAAAACATAGAGAACATCACCTTCATCAGAGACCTGTTAAGACCATCTTAAAAGAATTTGCACTCACCAATTCAAGAACTTCAAAGAACCTACTATCATAGACTTCAACAAAAATAATCTAAATATATATTGGAAATGTGAAAACAAGCACCTCTAAGAAGCCATCTGTATCAGCAGCAAGAGCCTGCAAAGCCTTCTGAGCCTCATTCAACTTGAGCCCAGCTCTACTGGCCACATCCCCTATAGTCACCCTTCCACCAAACGAATCCACAGCCTCCATTGCTCTTTTCCTCACATCAGTCGGGAGTTTATCGCTCTCCACAATACCTCCAGGCCTAATCCCTGTGGCGACATCAACGGAAGCTCTAACAACCGGCACCAAAACCCTAGACTCCCGAACTTTCGAAGCGAGCCCCGGGAAAACCGGTGTTTGGATGACGGGGAAGGTTTTGGGAAGGCTAGGGAGAATTGAGGGTTTTGGGTGGAGGCGTGGCTTTGGCGGAAGGTACTGAAAGCATGTGGATATGGAAGCCATAGATTAAGCTCTTTTTTTGGGGGGTTTATTCTTTTTCTCAAGTTCTGGCCATGCCCATGAAAGAGGGTTGAAATGGGAGTATCTGTATCGCTTGGGTGAGTTAGTGATTGAGTGGCTAAAAATTTGAGCTTTGGATTTTTTTTTTTCCTTCTTCCTCTAAGCTTGGTCAAGGTGTGAAATGGGAAAGCGGGAGGACGACCCTGGTAAATTTACGATCTTCTCCTATTGTAATATATCCACTTGGTCCTACCAATATCCACGTCAGAAGGTATTTTTAATTGATAAATACAAATATATTATATATTTGACCTAAAGCCCTATTTTTTCTTGAGCGAGCTGGGTTCAGAAATCCAGTCACTTCGTACTCGAAATGGGACTTGAGAGCCTCAATTCCACTTTGTCCTCAGAATTCCTTACGCTCCGTAGAGCTTTGAGCCCTTCAATCTATGGCGTAAACGAGCCTAAGTTCATCACAGATCTGCCTTCTTCAACTTCCAGTAAGTTTTGCTTCCACTACCACTATGGTTTTGTTTTTCATTTGTAGAACGTAACAAGGGAACTATCAGGCTTTTTACTGGGAAGTTTGAAAAATGCTTTTTTTTTTCTTCTTTTTTTGGCGGGTTAGGATTAACGCGGATGTCTATTCGATGTGGGGTTCGGTTCCGCCCTTGTATTGATATACACAAGGTATGCAATTTTATTTTTTACCGTTTTCTTAAATTTATTTGGTGGTTATTCCTTTCTCCTTTCAAATATATTTTGTTTCGGTTAAGTTAGGCCCTGTTTTGGCAGAGTTTTTGCTTATGCTTCTATTGGGTGATTATTCCTTTTTCCTTTCAAATGTACTTTGTTTCGGTTAAGTTAGGCCTGTTTGGCAGGGCTTTTGTTTCTGCTTTTTCAGAAGAGCAATAGTCACTTTTTATTGGCTTTGGTTAAAACAGTGCCTAAAGCATTTTCAAAAAATTATTCAACCACTGGCAGAAGAATTTTGAGCTTTAAAAGCTGGTTTTGGCTTCTCACTCCGCGAAACAGGCCTTTTTGTTAATATGCTAGCTCCAATTTTCTCTTCTTGTTTTGGTCACAGTTCCTTATATCGTCTGATTGATACTTTTTAGTTTGTATGATTCAGCTCTTAGGTTTTCCTTTAGTTGCAAGGAGGACAAAAAGTTTGGTCCTTTTCGTAAGTAGAAGGGCCATTCTTATATCTGATTTTGTACTTGCAACAGTGTTTTTGTGGCATTGGATATTTTTTTCCCTCTCTGGGAGGGATTTTTTTAATTTTTAATTTTTAATTTGGGTTTGAAATATGGCCTTTTTCTAGGGAAAAGTAAAACAAATTGTTGGATCAACTCTTCGGGACACAAAGGAAGATGGGTCGACTCTTGTGACAAATTTTGAATCCGATAAGTCAGCCGCTGAGTTTGCAAATCTGTACAGAGAAGATGGACTTACAGGGGGTCATGTAATCATGCTCGGAGGAGACCCTTTGAGCAAAGCTGCAGCCATTGAAGCATTGCATGCCTATCCTGGTAGGCTACAGTTCATTTTATCAAGGATATTTTCAGCTTTGTCTATATGGTTGATAATATGTTTAAAACTTACAGATTTTTCCTGTGCTGAACTTACTGCAACGACTGGTAAAATCTAGGCGGTTTACAAGTTGGAGGTGGGATCACTTCTGAGAACTGTTTGAGTTACATAGCGGAAGGAGCCACCCATGTGATTGTCACATCTGTATGTATACTTCTTTTTTTCTTGTTACTTTGCCAATCTCTGTTAATCTGTTAAAAAGTGTGCTTATATGATTAAGCTGAATGTGACATATTCTATCAAAGAAAGGAGAAAGGAAAGTTAATGTTATGGTGGTTTTCATAGCATATGCCAATGGGACAGGTCTTGATAAGATCCTTTTAAGGTGGATTAGCCTCTAATGAAATTCCTGGATAGGAATTTGTTATCTCTTTACATAACTGTTCATAAATAATTCCATATGAAAGTTAAATTTATGAAGTAAATTGGATTAAAGGTCTCTCTAGATAACATTTTCCTCATTTTCAGTCTTGCAATATAAGCTTATCTTGGTTTTGTTGTAGTATGTATTCAACAATGGCCAAATGGACCTTGAGAGGCTTAAGGGTCTTGTTCGTGTTGTTGGAAAAGAGAGGCTTGTTTTGGATCTTAGCTGCAGAAAGAAGGTATGAGCCAATGTCAACATGAATGTCCACTTGTGCTTAGATTTAGAGGGGGTGTGTGAATATGTTCAATTTAATTTTCTTACCTTGAAAGCTACATGGTTTCAAGTACCTCCACTTTCCTTGGTCCTGAATATGCTGGTTTTAACTTGTAGGAAGGTAAATATGCTATTGTCACCGATAGATGGCAGAAGTTTAGTGATGTGTATCTTAATGAGAAAGTGCTGGATTTTCTTGCCAACTATGCTGACGAGTTTTTGGTCCACGGTGTTGATGTTGAAGGGAAAAAGTAAGTTCTAAATAACCAGATTGTTGTTTTCATAACATACATTTTTATCCTTGTCAATTGATCCTGCTTAATCTGCTTTTGCTCCTTGCTCACAAGTACATTTCTCATCTGGCATTACCTAGTTAATAACAATTATAGAGCCAAATCAATTAAATTTTAAATAAGTTTGCTAAGTTGAAATATTCTTAACTTTAGAAATTGTTGAAAGTTTCCAGCCATCTATTTTGGGTCAACCTCTTAGGGCATACATTAGTTTGGGCATACAGGGAGTTTGGGATGTGTGCAATGTTAGGCCTTCAATAGGAGTACCCCACCAAGAAATGCTATGTCTGTATCTTTTGTTTCGGTTATTATATCATCAAGAGGATTTCATTTAATTGCTTTCCTTTTGCAGGTTGGGCATCGATGAAGAGCTTGTGGCATTGCTGGGCAAGCACTCACCGGTTAGTAACATACTACGGCAATAAGTTATGATTATGGTCTCAAGCTCACTTATTTTCCACATATCTTGCTAGTTGCTACCTTCTTAATTTCTCAAAATATACAGGACATTGACTCTGGGAAATACTCTTCAAGCTTTTCACATTGCCACACTTGAAATGTTCCCGTCATTCTTTTACTTTAAGCCACTAACTAAAACCCTGATACTTGGATTCCTTTTAACAAACCAGTGACTTATGGCCTATGTGGGAAGCATATGAGGTTACTAAACATAAGTTGTAAGTCAATGTATTATAAGTATCAATATTGCTAATTAATAATTCATTTATGGTTTGGATGCCAGATTCCTGTAACTTATGCTGGAGGTGTCACTGTAATGGCTGACTTGGAGAGGATAAAAGTGGCGGGAATGGGACGTATGGATGTTACTGTAGGCAGTGCCTTGGATATTTTTGGGGGTAACCTGGCATATAGAGAAGTGGTTGATTGGCATGCCCAGCAAAGGAGGCCTTGACCATCTAGCTCTCATTTTCTTGTAGCATTGCCCCCTTATTTACCGACTCCCCCTTTGTCACTGGCCTGATAAAGAGATGCTGATGGTAGAATTAGTATGTACGAGTTCAATATCTTCTTTGCTTATTTGCCACAAGGTAGTCTCCAGATTGTGTCTGGTACTTGAATTTACCAGTGGGAAACGTTAGAGAAAATTAGGAGAATTTGTCTTCTTTCCTTGTTCATGCTTCTTGTATTTCTAAAAGATCTAGCGGTTTTGTATCAGCCAAAAAAAGACTTGGACTACTAGTTTACTTAATGTTGAATTAGAATCGTTCATTTTAATTCCTATTCGTCTATTTCATACCATTTTAAGTACAAATTTAACTGAATTTATCAGTTACTCTACCTTTCTTCTTAAAGGGTGGTTTAAACATAGGCATATAACCTCTATTATTTTGTCTATTGATTTTTTATGTATAGTTCTTTCTTTCTTCAAAAAAAAAATAAAATTAAAGTGCATATGATATGCACAGTTAAAAACAACGTGACAGAAGAAAACAAAAAACAAAAAGGTGCTGTCTTGTAAAATCAAATAAATATCAAAGATTTTTATTTCTATTTTTAAATGTCAAAATATCATAGATATTAATTTGTATGAAATAAAATAAATTAATTTTAACTGCAATTTTAAAATTTAATTTAAATCAAATTTAATATTTTAAATTTTTAACAATATAATTTTTATTGACATATTTAATTATAATTATACCAGTTAAATAAAAATTGCATATATTTGTAAACATATGCGGTTAAAATTAATCTTTAAAAAATATCATTGAAAAGTCGAACTCACAAAGATGCTAAACGTATATAAGAAAACGTGGGTGTAAATGAAGAATATGTTGTAATAATAATAATAATAAGTGTAGGGTTATAGTTGCAAAAATATTATAAAATGAGGGCGATAACTATATTTCAAAAAGGTTGCGGGCTTAGCAGCAAATCCCGGGAAACAAGTGGGAAAAAAATCAAAACCATCGCTTCATCTTCATCTTCCAAGTATCATCTGCAGTAGAAATTCAAAACTCATAGACTAGTCTTGCAAAGAAAGAAGCAGAAAAGAAGACAAAAAAGATGCTTCTTTGCAAGCCTTCAATCTTCGCTCAACCAATCGCATCCAAAACCGAAACTATTTCCCGTTCAAGAAACCCTAGCAGAACCATCACCATCTCCATGGCTCCACCTCAGCAAAGGAGAAGGACCATGTCTGCTCTTGAAGCTCGAATCTCCCTTGTCTTTGCTCTCGCTTCGCAAACATCTTCTCTCTCACAGCGACGTAAATGTTTTGCTCGCCTCCTCCTTTACTCATATATGAATTTGCTCAAGCGCTCTGTGTTAATTTGCTTATCCACTTCTCTTTCAGTTGTGGTGGATTTTACGACTGAGGCTGCGAAGTACTTTTTCCCCAAAAGGTTCGAAACTCGCACTCTTGAGGAAGCTTTGATGTCAGGTATACTTCTTTGTTGGAGTTTGCAAATTTCTTGGTTTTTTGGTACATCTTAGAACATTCACGTCTGGTTTTATTTTGTGTTTAATGTAGTACCGGACCTAGAGTCATTGAAGTTTAGGGTTTTGAGTCGGACAGAACAGTACGAGATTAGGGAAGTTGAGGTATTGAATTCAGTTTTACCTTTGTATTGCTCTTCCTCTTTGTCCGTCCTTTTCTAAATTTGTGATTGTGAATTTGGAAACAGCCTTATTTTATAGCGGAGACGACAATGCCAGGGAAGACTGGTTTTGATTTCAATGGAGCATCTCAGTCCTTTAATGTCTTAGCGGAGTACCTGTTTGGTAAGGTAGTCTGAATTTATATTATCTTTCTCTTTTCTCTTGGGTTGATGAGTAATTAAAATATTATTGAATTAAATCGCTTCCGTATTATTGTGTATACATTTATCTCTATTTGTGTGCTTTTAATGAAGAATAAGATTGAACTGTTTTAGAATACAACAAAGGAGAAGATGGAGATGACCACTCCTGTTTTTACACGTACTGCTCAATCTGACGGAGAGAAAATGGAAATGACAACTCCTGTCATAACAAAGAGGGTAATTTTCCTTTACATGTACAAAGGGAAAAAAAAAGTGTATTTTCTGATATATTAATAACGTCTGTGATAACATTTGAAGTTTTTGATGTGCCTATGGTGCCCATTTGTATGATTGCTATTTTGAGGATGTTCTAGAGTAAAAGCTACCTCATCAAATGATAATATGATGTTCATTTACATAGAATTAGTATTTCTATCAAGCACCTAATTAGCAAAAAAAAAAATTCTGTCGAGCATCCCTTTGGGCCTGGTCAGAGCTAAAATACAATAGGTTCCTATGAGTTCACAGGTTCTTCTATTATGAGTTCTAAATGTTTTCTGCATTCTAAACTTTCTTGTATTCATTCACTTGATGAATAAAATCGAATGAACTTTGAGGAATTTTTATATTTAATATTCTTTTTCCAGATTTTATATTTGTTAGTTTCCTTTTGTCATGATCTTATTTGCTACTGTTATGTTTAGGTGGAAGATCAAGATAAGTGGCAGATGTCATTTCTTATGCCCTCAAAGTATGGTGCTAACCTGCCATGTCCAAAAGATCCATCCGTGAGGATCAAAGAGGTTCCGAGGAAAATTGTGGCAGTTGTTGCCTTTTCAGGTTTGTCATTCTCTATGTCTTTGAGCTCTTGAGCTTTGTCAAAGTTTGGGTGTTTTTACTTAAAAAATGCTCCCAAGCTTCAGCATATGGTTTTAATGCATTACATTCTAGGTTTCCATTGATAATTTTTTGCATAATTTTGTGTCTTTCTATTAAGTTTGAGTACTCAGTAAATAGTTCTTAAAACTCTAGTCATCATGCATCATACGCACCTAATGTTTCCCCCTTTATCCAAATCAGGTTTTGTAACCGATGAAGACATTAAACAACGGGAAACCAAATTACGAAAAGCTCTAAAGAATGACAGACAATTTCAAGTGCAGCAGGGGACTTCAGTGGAAGTTGCACAGGTAGGATCATGAATGAACTATTTATGACAATGGGCTTCAAACAACCTGATTTATAGGACTTTTATATACAACATGCCTTTCTAAGCTCTCGTCCTTTATTTATTTATTTATTCATTTGCAGTATAATCCACCTTTTACTCTTCCATTTCAACGTCGTAATGAGATTGCAATAGAAGTTGAAAGCAAAGAGGAATAGCTCCTATCAGGCACTTCTCCTGTAAAGTAACTAAAACTGGTATACCATTATGTATATACTTGTAATTTTGTATAGTTTAAGTATTCATCTTAATTTGTAACTACAGGGTATATATGTTGTAAAATTTTTGGATGAAACAGTTCCAAGTGGATTATAATATCTTTATGCATGAATCTTTACATCCATTGTTATTTCTATGTAGCTGAGCATTGGAAGACCCTCTGATTAATGTCTGACACGGAGCAAAATATGATGATAGTTAAGTTGAAATTTGGGGGGGGGGTGGAAGTTATGCCGATGTCACTTTATGTTGGCGTTCGGCAACATGACAGTAGCTAGTAATTTAACTAACTATATATCTCCCCGGTAATGATAAGACTTCATAGTGGGCATGTTAAGCTCAGTGGACATTGAATATTTTACCATCCACTCACATCCCAAATGGCTTCTATTTGGCCTGCTGATTAGGATTTCGAGGATTATTATGCCAGCCATAAATAAGATGAAAATATTTAACCCGATAGAACAGTTGTATTGCCAGTATGTAACATAGATTAAGACATCCGATGTAATTTGGCTTTTTCCTTTCAATATCTTGTTTCTTCCTAATCAGGAGAAGCCCAAAGTGTGTTTGTTCTAATCTGATTGGATCAAACAGAATTAGGTAGAAAAAGTTGCTTATTCAGAAGTAGATGCAATACCTAGCTGAAAAATCCAACAAAAAGTTCACTACTACAGAAATTTGACATTTTTGTAGACAAACCGGAATTTTACAGAACCTTAGAATTTATGTGATATAGTTCCCGTTACCTTTTTGCATTTTATGGTAACACAGTAGTTTGCATGCGACACGCGGAGAACAAGTTAAAAGTGAATCTTTTGTTTGACCAACTATATATGCTATCGGCAACTACTTTAAAATTCAAACTAGTTCCGTGTTTTTTTTTTGTTAAAAAACTAGTTCCGTGTTAGACATGGTGGAATTTGAAGGGTGATATAAAAGGTAGTTAAATGTATGATTGTTTGGGGATTACTAATTTCTTGACCTTGAGTAAACTTTTTTAAAGGTGTTGGATAAGGGAATGATTACTTGGTGTTTTTATTCCTCAACTATCCATTTCATTCACATCGCTACTATTTGATCTTTTTGAAACATCTCCATTATACATACATACATACATACATACATAGTGAGTTTATAACGAAAATATCTTTACTTTAGTAAGGATATAAACATGCTAGAATACATAAATTTAATCTCAATTTTTGATTTTATCCAACAGTTTACATGATTTAAGAAAATTCAAATTAAAAATAAAAAATAAAAGCAAATAAATAAATAAATAAAAAGTAAAGCAAAACAAAATTCCAATGGTGAGAAACATGATTTTTGTTTTTTTTTTTTGCTTTTTTTTAACTTGAATTTTACTAAATCATGTGAACCGTTAGATGAAACCAATGGTTGAGATTAAATTCATGTATTCTAGCATGTTTATATCATTATTTACTAAAGTAAGGATATCCTCATTGTAGACTAACTGTATATATATATATATTATTTTATTTTTTGTTATAAAATTTACATGGTAATGAGCTTATAGAGTCCAATAGATGGGTTTTTTTCTTTTTTTTTTTTAATTTTTTTTTAGTTTTTTTTTTACCAAATACTTTTAAATGTTATAAATTTTAAAAATCTATAAAAAAAAAATAAAAAATAACCAAAAAAATATGACTAAAACACCAAAACATATTCGATTGTTGTGTTTTGTATAATAATTTTTTTTTTGGTTTTTTTTTAATCCAATGACTATAAATGCTATAAAATCAAAAGCCGATATTTTTTTTAAAAAAAAATCTAAGAAAAATAAAATGTTTTTGTTGAAGAGCTTATGGAGCCAACAAGTATGTTTTATAGCAAATCCCTATATATATATGTATAGAGTTTTGCTATAAAAACTACCTGTTAGAGAGCTTATGGAGCTCAACAGATGGGTTTTTATTTTTTTTTTATTTTTTTTACCAAATACTTTTAAATGCTATAAAATTTAAAAATTTACCAAAAAAATAAAAAAATAACTATAAAAAATATGACTAAAACACCAAAACATATTCGATTGTTATGTTTTGTATAGTATTTTTTTTAAAAAAAATTTTTAACCCAATAGTCCTAATTGCTATAAAATTAAAAGCTAATTTTTTTTTAAAAAAAAATCAATAAAAAAATAAAACATCTTTGTTATAGAGTTTATGAAGCCAAACAAATATTATATATATATATATATATATGTGTGTGTGTGTGTGTGTTGTTTTCGTATATGCTATTTTTCTTTTCCTCCATAAGAAATACATCATAAATTATCTGTTATATATTAGTGTAGGCCTTATAAATATAAAACTCTGTAGAACAAAATTAAAAAATAATGCTCTGCTTCTGGCTTTACTACAAGGAAATAACCCTGCAAGATTAATTTCCATCGGTGAAGCAAAGAGTGGCAAGGAAGGGGGTAATTAAATTTGTAGGGATTGTAATAATAGAAATTAGAAGGTGAATTAGCAGAGCAAGTTGATATGCATCAATATATTGGAGAAAAATGGAGTCAATTATGGGAAATAGAAAAATGTTGTGATGGTGCGAGCACTTGTAGCAGCCCCGCCATATATTATATACAATAATTATGGCCTTCCCAATAACCACACCATTCATTTGGCAATGCAATGTACGGCATCATTAGGGGAAGGATTTGATAAGAATATACATTACTTTCTAGTTTCTACCATGAATATTTCTCTTTTTATATACCTTTTTGGTGACTTGGAAGATGTGGTTCATGGCCGTCATGTGCAATTAAAGGGTGTGTTAAAAAAACCATTAATGGCACGGTTGGTAAACAAAATAATTATTTTTTATGGTAATTATTTTTCATGGAATATGAATACTTATTCATAGATGTTAAGAAAGTAAAAAATAAATAGTTATTCCAACTTATATGTTTGGTTTAATTAAATTTGATGTTTAATCTTCATAAATATTTTTTTCATTTCAAAAATATTAAATTTGGTAAAAATTAATTAAAAGTCAAATTTTATAGTTATTTATGTATTTTAGTATAGGATAATTAATCTAGATTTAAATGTATTTTAAATATGGTAAAAGACATTAATCTTTGAAATTCTGAACTTTTTAAAAGAAATAACATTTTTAGGATAAATATACCATATGAATAGATACTTTTGAAATTTAAAACATACCAAACTATGGATACATATGCTTTCTATGCCAAGCTTGCCCTAAGTGGATTAGTAAATCTATGGTTGGTTTAAATGAGGGTAAGTAATTACCATTTATTTTTTAGTAGGGTTGGATGAAATAATTGACTCGATAAATAAACTGAAGATTCATCGGAAACTACCTGAACACAACAGGGTTAAGGGCGTAGAGTTAGAGATTGATCAATATTGTTTTTTTCCTCAGTTTTTTGAAAAATATATGTGATTAACAACATATTTAAAAAAAAAAATGGTACGATGGAAATTGTTGTTTTTCTTTATTGTGTATCCTAAAAATTAGACAAGACCAAAAACTTCATAGAGTGGGAAATTGAACTTTATCTCTTTCAAATATTTCGAACTTCCTGAGTTCAGTTTTAATAAGGACCCATGTTTTCTTTAAGAAAAAGTTAACTAACATGCACTTACAAAACTCTGAACTTTCGGTCAATATATTATCGGTTACTTTAATTCTTGATTTTAACCTTAACCTGAACTGCTTAATCAGGAGGTACTCTGTATCTGTGAGCGTTCTAGCAAACAATCAATATTCCAAGTTCAAACAACGAAAGTGTAAAATTAATGAGCATGGAAAAAAATTAATGCAAAAAGGACTAAATTACGATGATAAGAAAGCTAATCTAAACTGTATTAATTGTCCCAATATCTATCTTTTTTTTTTGGGTACACACTTGTTTTCTCTGTATTAATTATCTCTGTATATTTAACATATATATATGTATATGCTTTTGCTAGTTTCCTTCTGGTATGCTTTCTAATACAGGTTTCCAATAACCTTGTCGATGAGTAACATTATCATCGTCCACATGAAGCTTAGAAACCATGTCACCCACTGAAACTCCTCCTTTTCTCAACATGTCCTGAAGTTGCTGCTTACTGATAACAAGCTTAATCCTTACGACACTAGACGTCGTCGTCTTGCTTTTTGGCTCTCCATCTGCTTCGTCCACGAGCTCAAGATCTGAAAACCTCACCTTCTTCTTCTTCTTCGGTGGCAAAGGAAGACGTACAAGATAGTAAAGGTGACCACCGAGGAGTTTGGATTCTGGCCGTAGATGCTCCATCACCGAGGCCGTCTCTGATATTGCATGCCCTGAAAATTCAGCCAGCACCTGGTACACTTTCATAGGTGCTCTGTATTCAAGGATTTTCCCGTCTGGTTTCATAATTTTTATCACTTTCTCTCTCAGGACCAAACAGTTTCCCATTTTTCTCTCTGTAACACAATATAATTTTGGTCTTTAAAGTTTTCTTCTTTTAGGTGCTGGGAATTGGGAGTTAAAAGATGGTTTATATTTAAAGGAAAATGGTTACAACTTTACCCTTATATTTCTTCAATATTACAAGGAGAGGACATTCCTCTTTTTTTTTCTTTTTTTTCCTTTTTTTTGGTAAATCAAGGAGAGGACATTCCTTTTGTCTATGGACCCCATCCTGGAGAATTTTGTTGATGTGTATATATATATATATATATACAATTCTCAAATCAAGTTGTTATTTATTGAATTGTTTAAAGATTAAAATTTTAAAATGCATTTTAGTCCATATAGAGTTTACTGTCTTTTTGAAATTTTAATATGAATAATTTTATATTTTATTAATTAATTTTTTTATATTCAATAATATTAAAATATTATTAATTTATTAAATATTAATAAATTAATATATTATCATATATATAAAAAAATTAATTAATAAATTTGATATCTGTAACTTTTTTAATTAATTTATATATATAGTTCACCGATATAGAGAGATACTAGTTGATACTCCAAAATTTACCTGCTGTGAGTGGGGGTTGGCGAATTAAGTAAAGTTGTTAAACAGAAGTATAAAAAAAACAATCATCTTTAAGTGTATTGGATTATGATTATTACTAAGCAATGATTAAAGCATTCGCCAAAAGAAAAAGCATGATTAAAGCACAAATTTAAATTCTCTAGCTCTAGCTCTGTCTCTTAGTTGTTCTTCTTTAGAGAGGACTCAGTACCGAGTTATAGCATTTGGGCTGGAAAGTGGAATCCCACCAGACCTGTAAGCAAATAGCATAACAGTGAAAGGTCTGCTAAGATCCAGAGAAGGCCGGTGTAGATGCAGATTTAGTGGTTGACTATAATGCCCCTTTTGAATTTTGTTCACTATAGTTGACTGCTTTTACTGCAACATTTGACTATATGTGCTTACTTTCCTCTTCGGCATTAACATCAAAAAATGCCCAATTTGCAGATTTTGGGTCTATAAAGCACTAAAATCAAATATCCCCATTTTTTTTGTCTGTTAGTACTTCCATGGTGTATGTAGATTGCAAATCTACACAAGTTTTTGAAATTTAATATAAAACGTTTCTTTTACATGAAATTAAGGGGGACAAAAAAGGGAAAAAGGAAAAGATGAAAGGGAAACCCTTTTGGTGGAATAAGAAACACGTGAATAATCAATTAATAAAGTTTTTTTCATGAACAATGTGATCGACCATGTTTGAGATCTAATATTAGGTAAAAGCATCTTATTTATGTTGGTTGAAATCACATGTTGAGTTAATAAAAAAAGAAGAAGAAGAAGATAATTTACTATCATATATTTTGAATGAGTGAATTTCTTAATATATTTTTAATTACATTAATAAAAACATTTGAGTTTCTGATATGGTTATATGTACATATGATGATGAGTAATATATATATAGAGGAGGTCCCTATCAGGCGATCAATATCATCAAGTTAGGCATGTGGTCTACCGTCCACGGCTTCTGATGGTCCCTCTGTGAAGGTTCACTAAGTGCTGGTTAACCAGCTCCTGGATTGCAAATGGTATGATTGCTAGCAAGCTGCTTATGAAATGGGTATATAACTTGGTGGTACATGGCAGAGTTGTGATTTTGAGCAACAGGCTGGTCATGAATTTGAGAATAGAAAGGGCTGGAAAAGAAGAGCATGAAAAGGATTGAGATCCACTTGAGAGAGAGAGAGTTTAAAGAAAGAAAAGGGAAAGGAAATGACAGTGGGTTTTTTTTTTTTTAGGTAATTAATTGACAGTGGGATTAGTGGTGAGTGATGCTGTTGATGTCAACACGCATGCTTGATGGTTGATAGAATGAATTTGGGGGCAATTGTGTTTACTAGCTAGTGGGGGTAGAAACTTATCCTGAGTTTAAACAAGACAGCCAAAAGCCAACGACTTGACTCAAGTATATTTTGCACCAATAACCGTAATCTTTTTTTTGGGGTCAATAATATTACTACTTGTAATTAAATATGAACCGTATATACATGATTCGTTATGATCTTCTGAAATAATATATTTACAATTTATATATTTATATATATATATATATATATATATAACATCTCAAGTCATGTGTATATGCATATGTATATGGTAAAAAAATATGTATGATTAATGAACTTAAAAAATGGGTAAAAAAGAAAGCGCAGCGGCAGTTAGTTTTATTATAAATAAACCTATAAGTTATTCTCCTATCAAGACTTTTATTATTATAATTATGAAATTTAAAAATATATTTAGAGTATATATTTTTTTGGTAAAATTATTTGGAGCATATATAAATTTAATGAAATATTAAAATTCTAAGTCGACAAAATAAATTTTGTATGGACTATATAAACCCTCAAATGCACGTTTGAATATTTGTGATATATTTGGATGATCATAGAAAGCATGATTAGAGTTAAGAATTTTAGAGCTGTACAGAATTTTCCAATAAAATTAATGTTATTTCCATTATGATTATAATTAAAATTAACCTCATTAATTATATACCATAGTTAATGGTGATGACGAGAGTTTTCATCAACATGTAATTAATTATTATTATATATATATATGTGTGTGTGTGTGTGTGTGTGTATAGATGGACATGTACTATTGAATTAATTATATGCACTTAACCTAGTTAGCTCCATTAGCTGGTCAAGCAGTCCCATTGATGATGCATGGTGTTTTTATTTTTGGCTGAAAATGATGCATGGTGTTTGGTGATACAAAATGTCGATTAATTAATCCAACAGTGATCGTGTACGTATGAGTTTTTTTTTTTTTTTTATGAGTTATGATCAACTTGGAAATATTTTTTATATATAAGTGGAAGATTTGCTTATATCCATGCATCCAATGTCTGGAGTATTAATATCCTGCTTGTGCTTTCAGAAGATTAAATCATATATATTTTACATATTTTTCCAAAAAAACAACTTTACTATTCTTCGGCTGAAGCTCATTAGAGCAGCCTTGTGACCAAAAATAAAGGTCTAATTAATATATATAGTATAATGTTTCGTTGTTTTTTCATGATTTACTTTTTACTAATTAAAAGGATCACATCTCCAAGGTACCCCACCATAGCTGCTGTACTTGGCATTCACCAAAAAAAAAAAAAAAGCTTCTGTACTTGGCAAACTGTCACTGGCTTAGAGGTTTGGAGTTTCTTCCCACTAACAATAGAAGACATTTTTTCCAACTAAAAACAACCCCATGAAGATATATATACGATATCGATATTTCTTTCAGATTTTTTTGTTCCATTAGTGAAACACTTTATATATATATATATATATACACACACACGCTATATAGGTAATAGGTTTGTGTGTACCTTACCTTTTTATGCTTTGATGGTTTTTTTTTTTTTTGGTTAAAATGCTTTGGTGGTTATGAACTTGTGATTAGGATATTTATAATTTAGATGCTAGCTTTATGTCAGCCTGAAGAGTGCAGCTTGAAATGTGTTAAAAGTGCAATATATATATATATATATATATATATATAAATGCTACAGTAAGCAAAGTTGTCCATATGCAATAGCCCACACCGCAGCTAGCTATCTGATAAACGTGATTAAGCTCATCTGACAGTTACAAAGCCAGATTATTTCCATTTACCACAGTAAAATTGGCAAAGCTGTTGTAAATTAATGCTTCATATCCAGCAAATTAAATTCCATATTAATTAATGCATACCATTAACCATTTATAATATATATCATGTCGTATCCTTCATCCACAACCATGCATGCCACTCATTCATATATATATATATACATACTTTCTCATGCTGATCCTATAATTCCATCACCATCACTAATTCCTGGCTTTTTGTGTATGAACTTTGTGAAAGAAGAAAGATACCAGTTCTCCTGTTGTTCATGTTGGAAATTGTTGGTCATTCAAATCTGAGTGGAAAAGCTGCTTCTTTTCTCATCCAACTCAATAAACTATTCCTTTCTCATTCTTTCCATTTTCTTTTTTTCGTCTAAAAAAATGACACACTGAAAGCTTTAGCAAGCTTTTGATCATTTTCATTCCAACATTCTCTTCCCTTTTTTTGTTACTTTGTGGCTTCTAGATTGGCTCTTTGCGAGAAAGTTGTACGGAGTACGAGTATTTTTTATTTTATTTTTTTCCTTTGGGGATGGGTTGGGCACCACGCTTCCGACCATGGTCGGCTGTCATGGCACACTCGATTATGACACCTGGCTCTCAGTGGTTGGTCGGCACCGTCTAGTTGAATTGTTGAGTTGAGAATATATTTTAAATTTATACAGTAATTTCTGACTTGGTCATGAATTGGAAATTACGTTATAGCACTTCATAATCATTTGTAATGGCATTTTTCTCAACACGATGACACTTTGCAAAGAAACAGTGTGCCACGTGTCACAATCACATCCCAGGTTTGTGGATTTGAATTCCTCGTTGGCATCCAATTTACTTCTTTAACTCGTACCGAATCCCCAACTTTCTTAATTATCATTATGATATTGAGTATTTTTTTTTCCTTTCTTCTTGAAGTTTTAAAATTCAAAGAGATCGTCATAATTATATAATTTAATAGGAAAATTTCATAAACATTTTTTTTGGTTTATAATAATTTCAACTTAATCTTCAAAAATGTGTATATTTTAAAAACTAACGTGAATATAATTTCTTTAAAATTAACATTGTAAATTGATTTTTTAATAAATATAATATTTATTTTTTTATAAATAATATTTATTTTTTTATAATTTTTATCTCTCCCTTCCCTCTCTTTTTTCTTTTCTTTGTTTTTTCTGCACCACCTGTTAACAAATCTGCATTTTCCTTTTCCTCTCCCACGTCCAACTTTCCCTCTAAATTAGATATGACCAAGTATCGTATTGAATTATATTTGTGTCATATTATATTATATTTGTGTTAAAAAATTTTCATTTGAACCCAATTCGTTAAGCATTTATATTGAACCGTATTCATATCGTGTCGTTCCGTATTTGTGTCGTGTTTAATTTATGTCTACTAAGCTTAAATATTTATTCAAACAATATGTTAAATATTTAAAAAAAATATATTAGCATAATAAAATTCAACATAATTAATAACCGTGAACTCAAAATATGTAAAATAATACGAATTAAATATTTATCGTGGCTAAAAAAATAAAATATCTATTACAATTGTCAAGTTAAAAATATTCAAAATATTATAAACTAAACTAAAATTGTACATCTAATATAAGTAATAAAAAATATAAAATTTAAAACAAAATATCAATATATAAATATAAAAATTATCAATTTATAATGAAATAAAATATGAATGATATAGTTTTCTAAACAAAAATAATGTAAAAAGTTTGTTATAGATAAATAATTAAATTAATATTTTTTTATCATATTTTATCATGACAAATCTTGTTAACGTATTTTTATCTATTTTAATTTTTATTTTATTTTATTTTATTTTATGATATTGATATGAATCTGATCCAATATCCTATATCTAAATTCACAATTTATCGTATTTTATCGTGTCATAGTATCATATCCCGTAACATTTTACACTCTAAACCCCGTGCCTCTTCCTCCACCTACACCCAACTCCTCGTCCTCTTTCTCCCCTCCTCTCTCACTTTCTTAAAGAAAAATTATTCGATTTGCCAAAAACAATTTTCGAACCCAAATCACACAGTGCTTAATTCATTGCCTCCACCAAGCCCAGAATCGCCATGGACTCTCTCTCCTCTCCGAACCCCTTCCCATGCTCTGCTTTACCACTGCATCGCCTCCCTCAACCTCCACCGAGGATCAATCAAAGCCGTCGCAGTCTCCAAAGGTCTAGTCTTCTACCGCCGCCGGATCTGCGCGTGGGGGCAACCGGATTGCGCGGAATATCCTTTCGCCGCTTGCAAGGATTGCAGAATCCGACTATGAAATTTTGGTGGTCGGGTGACAATTTTTTTCAAAGCAGATAATCCTCAATTTTCAGTGGTCGAGAGACAATGTTTTTCCTTTTTATGAATTTGCAGCTATTCTGTGCTTCTAAGATTGCTCATTTGAGCAAGCAACGCTTGAAAGTGCAAGAAGTTTTATGCCGCAGCCACCAAATCCACTTTATCTTCCTTTGATTTCTTTATCCACAAATCAAAATCAGTTGATACTATCATGCTTATATGCTCATAAAGTTACCTAGATGTTAAATGCGTGGTATAGTTTGAACCAAAAGTGAGATGGTACCAGACAATGGAATAACATGCACAAATACATGTAGTCATGTCTGGTTTTTGGACCAAGACCAATTATACTTTTGTATTCTATGGGGTTTATATTGAAATATTCAATTTTATATATTTGACTAACTTGTTTGAATATATCAGTCATCCACTCTCTGAAGATGGAAATTTCAAGCAAACTTGCAATCGCATTATGTATATGTTCCAGATTGATTGTGTTGTTCTCAACTCTGCCCTTTCTTTTTTGTCTAATCGTGTATTAGATGAGAGAAGGAGAAGAGGGAAACAAAAACAAAAAAAGACGGATACAGAAAGAGGGGAGAGAGAGAGAGAGAAAGGATTTCAGTAGATAAGAAAAGGAGATAAAAAAAAAAAAAAGGAAAAAAAGGAAAAAAATAAATATATGTGTTGGGGAGAGAATGAGAGGAGAAAAAAAAAAGAAAAATAGGATAGAAACAGAGGAGACAGAGAAAGAAAAAATTAAGGGAGAGAGAGATATGAATGAGCGGGAGAGAGGGAGGAAAGAGAAAGAGAGATGAAGAAATAAAAAAAAATATTAAAATTTTATTATAAAAGGTTATTTTATCTTCTATACAGAAAGAAAAAAAAAATTAGATGTCTGTTAAAAATAAAATGTGTTTTTAAATTGTCAAAAATTTGGATATTGTATTTAAATTATGACCTAAAGTGAACAGGTATTTATAAAATTTTCTCTAATTTAATTTAGCTTTGATGATAATTGTCCATGATATTTACAATTCATGTATTGTTTTGGTAAATTACACTTCATGTTCATATTTAAAGAAGATAGAGACCAAATGTATATGTAGTGATTACAATCCACAGTAATGAAAATGAAAAGTCATTTCTCTCCAATTAAAATTGAGAAAAATAATTGAAGAAAGTAATTATAAGTTGTATTATGCAAAATGATATTTATGGGCTACAAACCTACAAGTTTAGAACAATGAAATAGATAGCCCATTGATCTTATGGGCTTCACAACTTCGCTAATCGGCTAATGCCCATTGTTAGCACCACCCGGCCACTCGGCCCATTTATATAAATGCTGAAAATGGAATTCTGGATTAGTCTGTCTATCAAGGCCATGTTTGTTATATTAGATTAAGATTGGAACAAAAATTAATCACTTTCTAATTTAAATTTGACACACTTTTTGATGAGACTCATCAAATATCTTGAGCTAAAGTAACAATTTGTGTTATGACACGATAATAATAACATGATTGGTAAATAAATGGATAATATAGATATATTGTAAAAATAAAATACTACATAAAATTACTTTTTAATGATAATATTTAAAATAAATATCAAATTAATATGGTTTAAACATTTTCAAATTAAATGTCTATTTTAAAATAAAATAAAAAACATTGTAAATTTTTATAATAACAATAATTTTTTTTTAAAATTTAATTTTTCAAAAAAATATCAATAAAATTATATAATTAAATTAATAATCATAAATATTTTTTTTATAAATTATTATTAAAAAATAATTTTTAATTTAATTATATATTAATTCCATAAATTTAAATAATGACAATTTCTATCTTACATAAAAAATAATTTACATTCAAGATGCACATAGAATTCATAAGAAAAGCGAACAACATACAATTCACGAAAAAAGCAAAACGACATGGTACATACATCTTTGTCCCTTTCTATATCTATTTCTGTTAATTAGTACAAAAAGGCAAAAATTGGAAACAAGTATGCTATCAAAGAGGAGGGGAAACATAATTCTCTCCATTCGAAAATAAGACAATTGGATAATTGACAAAGATAAAATTAATGAATACTTTGTGGAGAATTTCACTGACCTTTATCAATCCAGTTTTTTTTATGTCCAAAGCTTGGATGAGTTAGTTGAGACAGAGGTCTCGAATTTTGAGAATGATGAAGTTATAAGGATTCCAAGTGAAGAGGAAGTTAAGTTGCCGTATCGGAACTTCACTTTTTGAAGAGTCTGAGTGCTTTTTCGGTATATTTTTCAAAAAATATTGGACGATTATTAAAAAAAATTTGGTTAAATTTATCCAGCAGGTTTTCAAATTAGGTATTGTTTCTTTTCATATAAATAAGAGCTTCATTGTTCTAACTCTGAAGGAGCAATTACTTTTGAAAATTTTAAGACCCATCATTTTATGCAATTTTAGCTATAAGATTATTTTAAAAATTCTAACTCTGAAGATTAAAACATATTGTCTCTAAGATTGTTTTCCTTCGTTAATGAGCGTTTGTCAAAGGCCGTTGGATAGCCAAAAATACAGTAATTGTTCAAGAAGTTCTTTACAAAGTTTAAAAAAAGATTGGTTAAATTTATCCAACAGGTTTTCAAATTATGTATTGTTTCTTTTCATATAAATAAGAGCTTCATTGTCCTAACCCTGAAGGAGCAATTACTTTTGAAAATTTTAGATCCATCATTTTATGCAATTTCAGCTATAAGATTATTTCAAAAATTCTAACTCTGAAGTTAAAACATATTGTCTCTAAGATTGTTTTTCTTCATCAATGAGCGTTTGTCAAAGGCCATTGGATAGCCAAAAATACAGTAATTGTTCAAGAAGCTCTTTACAAAGTTTGTAAGCATAAAAGAAATAATGGACTAATGATGATGAAAATAGATTTCAAAAAAGCTTACAACATATTAGAATATAATTTTTTGAGAAAAGCCTCGAAGGCGTAGGGGTTCTCAAACAATGATAGAGATTTAATTCTTAGTTGCATCACGACTGTCAACTATACCTTCCTTATCAATGGCAATATGTCTGGCCAGGTGCAGCCAATTAGAGGATTAAAACAGGGATCCCATATCGCCCTACCTTTTCATCTTATGCTCAGAATTTTTTACAAGATTATTGCTTCATAAAGAAGAAGATGGAGTCTTGCATGGTTTTAAAATTGATTGTAATGTCTCGGCTGTTTAACATATCTTGTATGCTAATGATTTATTAATTATGGAAAGGGCCAATTTTAAAGAAGCTTTAATTGTCAAGGAGCCACTACTGTAATTGGTCTGAACAGGAGGCTAACTTGGAAAAATCTAGTATTTATTTTTCCAAAAATACTAGAACCCGGTATAGAAAAAGAAATAAAATATTTGTTGAGTTTCAAAAATATGGAAAATACGATTATTTACCTTGCAAACAATTTTTTCATGGGGAAGAACAGATTTAGAGAATTTCAAAGACTAAAAAGTCTTGTGCAAGCTAGAGTTGAAGGTTGGAATAGTTTATATCCAAAGCAGGCAAGACAACTCTTATTAAATTGGTTGCCCAAGCCATCCCAACATATTCAATGTCGACATTCAAAATCCCCAAAGTGATATGTAGTGAGCTTGATGCAGTCCTAAAAAAATTCTGGTGGCAATCAGGCCCTACCTCATATGGAATGGCTATAAAATCCTGGAACAACATATGCCAGCCAAAAGAGCGTGGAAGGTTAGGCTTTAGAAGATTTAATGATATTAATATGGTTTTTCTAGCCAAGCTCGCTTGGAAGCTAGCCTCAAGGGATGAGTCTCTTTGGACTAGGATTATGAGAGCAAGATATTTAAAAGGAAGTTCCTTTTTTGAACGTAAAGCAAATAAAGGTGTATCTTTTGAGTGGCAGGGGATTTTTGCTGCAAGGAAATTTATTTACAAGGGTGCCTGCTACAAGCTGGGGGAGGTTATCACATTAATCCTTGGTGTGACCTTTGGATCTCAAGCTTAGAAGGTTTTATACCGAAAGCTAAAGTGGAGATGGACACAAGCAGCTGGAGGAGGGTTGCTGATTTCAAAATGCTTGGTTCTAACAATTGGAATTTTGAATTGATAATGGAGGTTTTTAAGGCCCAATCAGCTCAGGCCATTTTTGCTCTAAAGTGGCCTCCATTGGATTGCCAAGATAAATTACTATGGCTTGATGGACCCCAAGGAATTTTCTCTGTCAGAAGTTATCTGTTGAATAACCCCCCAAGGGAGGAGGTGTTACCTATGTGGAAGATGGACATTCATGAACGTCTTAAAGTGTTTTATGCAGGGTGGCAAAGAAAGCACTCCCAAGTAAGGATCAAGTAGCAATAAAGTTGGCAGGGATTGAGCTAGACTGTTGTCTGTGTGGGCAGGCAAGTGAGACCCTTTTCACCTTTTTAAGAAGTGTCAGGGCAGCAGGGCTTTTGCCTATGCTTGCAAATGGGGCTTCAAGATGGATCTTTGGAATGTGAATAATCTGCAGGAGACTGTGAATTCATGTATAAATCCAAAAAGTCTTTTGGGGTGTGATAGCGGTGGAAGGAAGTTTGGCTCGGTGTTTCTGGTGACACTGTTGTACAACATTTGGGGGTTTAGAAACAACAGCTTATTTGGAAGAGGAAGACACCTTTCCGAGGAGGTTGCCCAGTTTGAGGCTAAGGTCGAAGAATTCCTGCAACCCCCATTTTTAGAGGACATAGAGCACCGCAAGACTGTTTTGCCATGGAATGCCCTTCCCCGTGCATGGAAGAAAATAAATGTGGATGCTGCTTTCAAGAATAACCAAGCTGGCCTTGCTTTAGTTGCTCGTGATTTTTCAGGTGCCATTCTCTGTCTCGCTTCAATTGTGAAAGATTGTAATTCTGTTTTTGCAGCAGAGGTTGCTGCTTTAAGCTGGGCGTCTGAGATTGTCGAGGAAAAGAAATGGAAGAATATTATTTGGGCTTGTGATAACAAAGGAGCTGTCAATGATATTTTGGCAAGCCAAGAACCTGGTGGATGGCATACAAGATACAATATCCTTAGTTTCAGGAAAAGACATGCTACTTATGGCTGGAAGATTGTTTGGGAGCCTCGGTCTTCAAATTTCTTAGCTGATTTGATTGCAAAAACCTCTTTATCTAAATCGGTTTTATTTTATTTTGATGACTGTAATAGGGATTTAATCCCTTTTGAATTTGCTAACTTTAGCTAGGCTTGAAGCCAAGGCGGAGCTGGCCCTCTGTTTGTAATCTTTCCTTCGGTGGGCCTTTTTTGTGCTTATAAAAGCAATCCAAATTATCAAAAAAAAGAAACACTTTATCAAAACCCGATCAATAAATTATGAAAAATGAACAGCAAAAGAGGATCCATTTCCTCCAATCAAATTATTTTTGTAGAGAATATCCAATCCCACACCAACCAATCACGGAAATTCCATCGAATTAAATTAATTTTTTTCCCCTTAAATTTTATGTTTGAAGCTGGCAACAGTTCCAAGTGTCTGGATGTCTGAATCATGGCCATGCAACCAGAGTTAATTAAAATCATTTGTCCTTAGTGCACTCTCAATCTTCAACCACAGACAGAGACCATGGCCACAGCTCTGCGCCTCCTCCCTTGTCCAAATTTCCCTCAACTTTCTTCTTCCCGTCGAAGACCCAAAACGACGTCGCTGTCTATCCGAGCAGCATCAGGGTCGTCCTCATCGGAGAGACCAGAAAGTTCCACTTCTGTCAAAGCCAAAGAAGACGAAAAGCTTGGGTCTTTGACTTTTGCTCCTCCCCCTAACTTCAAGCCGCCGGAGCCCAAAAGGTTCGGTGTCAGGCCTGACAAGATCGGCGACATCTTTGGAGCTTCTCTTGCCTTGTTCTTTCGGTTTGGAACCGGCGTTTTCGTTGATGGGTATGCCAAATTTTCTTGCTTTTTATATCTATGCAAATAGAAGGCTCTGTAATTAAATTTATTGAGCTGCATTCGGTGACCGGGCAAGCAACGAATTAATTTGTAGAAAAAGCACTGAGAAGCTTGAATTTGTAGGGAGCGCAGATAGTTAAGTGCGGAAGTAGCTATTTTTATATTTGTCTGAATTTTCTTGCACTTGTTCTGGTTTGACTTGTAGGTATTCTGCAACTTTTATTCCCAAGGATGAGTATCCACCAGACCAGTATGCTCTAGAGGTTTCAGGTAACTCTTCAATTTTGTTGCGGTTGTAATAGTTATTCAAATGGCTGGTGGAAGTGTGGATTTCTCTTTATGTTTTTCTAAATCAGACAGAATTTAATGTTAAATTCTGTCTCTTTTGTGTATTTGAGATATTCTCAATATTTTGGAGTCGGACATCAACTCCAGATTGAACCTACCCCACCCCTTCTGTTTACTGCCTAGACCAGGGCGTTACTCTTACCGGTCCATACTCACGCTTAATAGTTTGGCCTTGTGGCTCAACTGGCAAAAGAAGTAGTCGGTTAGGAATAGGTATGCAGGTTCATCCATATTAACAATTGAAAGAGAAAATTTGAATACCTAATGCATTTTTCCCACTTTTGAAAAGGTCAAAACTTTAATTCTTCTCATATGTTTGTCAATAGAAACTTCAAAAGAAAAATTTGCTTGTATTGTCCTTTTACTTTTTGTTTTATGTTTTGAGCTTTAAAATGGTTGAATAACAGGTTATAAGGTCAAAGAGACATCAAAATTAGGCCCTCGCCCAGAGAAGCCCATTGAGATATATGAATTTGAAGGGTACTTATTTTCTTTTTTATTGAATTTAGTTTACTGGGGTGGATAATTATAAACTTCCAAATGAAGACTCACCTTTTTCTGTAATTTTCCTCCCATATACTTACTGCAATGGGATTCACAGCTGTCCATTTTGCCGGAAGGTAATTACATCCAACAATTACCCTTTTTCTTTTAATGCCTTAATGATTTCCTTTCTTTTTCTACCACATAATATTGTTAAAAATACATAATAGAACTGATATCTCTTTGGTGATCTCTCACACAACATTCAAATATAAGTATATAAGTACATGGCTACACTTTTATTGATCCAAAGGATGCATAGTTACTTTTTTTAGAAATGCCAAACTGAAATTTTTCTGATTGATATTTGTCATCTCAGATTGATTTGAGGCATTCGGTTTTGGGTTTTGGCATTGATAGTTCTAGTTTTTAGATTAGACTGGTGATGACGATGATGATGATGATAAACTTTTTGTGAGCTAAGCTGTTCAACCAATGTTTAAGGTCCATTTGGGTGGTTCATCGTGTATGTCTTGGTCAATTTGACTATATTTATCTAGATATCAATGCTGTTTTGTCCTTGTATGCAAACATCCTAAATGTTCTTCATTACATACAGGTTAGAGAAATTGTTTCAGTTTTGGACATTGATGTTCTGTTCTATCCTTGCCCAAAAAATGGTCCAAACTTTCGTCCCAAGGTTGTTGAGATGGGTGGAAAACAGCAGTTTCCTTACATGGTTAGTTACTTTTCCTTTAACTCTTTTTTCCTGTGGCTAGTAAAAGATACAGTCTGAATGCAAAATAAAACTAGATGGAAATGAAAGATGAATTGTTAATGTATTCATTTTATAGTACTTGGTAACTTTGGAAACATGAAAATAAGGCAGGTGAAGTAGCATTTTTCTTGGAATCCACCTCTTTTAAAACTTCAATGTCATTCTTTTTACTTTTAATATGGTATGCTCTAAAGTCATGCCTTCCTATTAAGTTATTATGAGCATACAGGAAATTGAATGGGAGTTGAGCTCAAATTACATTTTTGTTGCAGGTGGATCCAAACACTGGAGCTTCAATGTATGAATCAGATGACATAATCAAGTACTTGGTTGGGAAGTACGGTGTGTATAGAAACTTGCTCTGGCTTCAAGTTTTTTCCTTTTATTGATTGGATTTCCATCATTTGATAATGCTATATATATAACATGCTAGGAATGTTCAATTTGTATCGTCAGTTTTAGCTGTTTTCTGTTTGATTATCTTGCTGAGGATATGCTTTTTTCTTCGATACCCTTTAGGTGCTATCAGAACTTTAACAATAGTTATTTGTCTTGAATAAGAGGTTCAAACAATACTATTCACTTTTGTTCAGTTATAAGCATTAACTCCACAACTATTTGTATAAATTCTGATTTTATATTTATTGCGCATATATGTACAGGTGATGGAAAAGTTCCATTGATGTTGTCACTTGGTTTATTAACGGTTAGTGTTCAAGTCTTTCATTAGTAGTTTTTCTCAATCTGTAGAAAGTAAAGTGTGAAATTGTTACTAGTTTTTGGCTGCTTTTTATTTCTAAGCAGTGTTATTTTATATATTTCATTGTTTGATTGCAGACTTTGACTGCAGGCTTTGCTTTGATTGGTCGGTCAGGAAAGGTTAGATGGTCCTTCAAATCTTTTGAATTATTCACAATATCTGGTTTGGGCTCCTCGAATATGCCTAATTTCAAATTGGTCAATAAACTTATTCTCCCCTCTGTTTTTTATTTTTATTGCTTATTTTATTTATTTTTTCAGGGAAATAGTTATTCTCCATCAAGGTTACCACCCAAACCACTTGAAATATGGTCATATGAGGTTAGAGCGTCAACTGATCTTTGATTTTCAAACTGTTAAGTTACAAAGGCAATAAGATTTGATCTTTTGTACATATACACAGAATAGTATAGCTAACCTATTAATTTATGTTTGTTTTAGTTTACCTTGTTCTACTTTGCTGATATGATAACCACAGTTGTTATATGACACTGCTTTCCTTCTCTTTCAGGGATCTCCATTTTGCAAATATGTCCGTGAGGTATTGGTAGAGTTAGAGTTACCCCACCTACAACGGAGGTAAATATGAATAGGAAGCTGTCTGTTGGGTCCTTCATCATGAGTTATTTCTTTTTGGCTTTTCATGAAAGACTGTGTTAGCCAAGCTTTTCTGACCTATGCACTTTTGATTAATATTTTGGTTCTGGCCTTCATACAAGCAGCTACTTTAATATGACCAAATATACTAAAATGTCTGAAGAAAGAGACCTTTTAAGTTGTGTAGGTACTAAGGTTCCCGTGTTGCTTGATGGACATACAGAGAATGGGTTCCATAATCTAGCAGTTGCATGTTATGGTGTATTGGTAGCAAAAATTTACTATTGCATTCCTCAAGTTACCTATTGATAAGGGCTTCTGTTTCACATGTTTGGATAATAATACCATAATGATCTGATGAAACATTCTTTTAATACATCTTTTCCAGTTGTGCCCGTGGGAGCCCAAAACGACAGATACTCTTCAACGAAACTGGACGTTTTCAGGTATTTCTAATATTTCTTAAATGAGTTTTCTGAATCTTATGTTATATGTCGCAATTTTATAATAAAGGACAGTAACAATTTTACAATAATGGTTGACAGGCACCATATTTACTAGATCCGAATACCGGGATTAAAATGTTTGAAAGTGCTGAAATTGTAGAGTATCTATTAGCAACATATGCTATTCAATGAGCAATGCTACCTCTCAGAAGGCTTTTGGGTTCTTTTCTTTTCCTTGTAAACCTTTTAGTAGTGTATATTCTTCTCAAAATGAGATATACTTGCAGCTTATTATTGGCGGAAGATATTTTTGACAGATGTAATCAGAAATTTTCTTACTAATGAAGTGAAATGCCTTAAACTGCTGCAACAAAATGACGTTTATTAATCATGTATTACAATGGCTTTTTATGTGCTTATGATCTAAATCAGTATAATTGGAATTGATTCGCAATGAAAACATAATCAAAGCAAAAGTACTTGATAATCAGTTCAACATAATGAAAGAAAGTGCCACAGAAAAGTGTCCTAAAAGTGGCTACAGTAGTACCACAATAGAAGACTTAATAGAAAGTTAGTTAAGCATAAACTGTGCTCCCTACAGAGTTTCATTCCCTACAAAATTGAAGGGACATTGTTTATGGATCTGAGTATCAATGGACGTGCTTCTACAGAAATAGGCAACTGAATGATTAAAAGAGTAAGAGTAAAAAGATTACAAGGTGGACAAACAGAGTCAGTGTAGAAGCTAAAACTAGGCAAGGTCAGGATGTTTTCAGTGAGCATCCTTGGAGATATAGGTACTTTATACCATATAAATGGTCGATACCATATGATTTGCATAATGTTTCTCTTGTAAAAGCAAATGGCAGTGTAACTACTAACTAGGAATAGTTAAACTGGAAGCAGGCATTTTCATAGTTTAGATAGTTAAATGTGAAAAAATAACATTGGGAACAGGGTAACTAGGACAAAACAATACCGGGTCTTTCTATAGTATAACCATTAAAATGGTTGTACTGAAACAACCAACATCTATAAATGAAATAACATTATTTATAAATGAGGTAACATTATCCATAAACAGAGTAATATATTAATATTACCTCATTAAAAAATTTGTTACTTCATTTACGGATAATGTTATCTTATCACAAATTTTGGTAATGTTACTTAATTTATGTACAATGTTACTTCATTTACAGATAATATTATTTCATTTATATATATTGGTTGTTTCAGTGCAACAATTTACATGGATGTACTGTAGAAATTCCCAACAATACCAGATATTTAATATGACAGTGGTTAAAGGTTGTAACATCTAATAAAGAACTTAACTTTACCAAAAAGTGTGGTCCATTATCCTCTGATTGTGGGGGCTGAAGTATATCCAAGCCTTTTGTTTATTTATTTATTTATTTCTTTTGGAATGGCTATCCAAGTTGACCCTTTTGCTATAGTGGAGAATCTCTATCTCTATTTTGAAGCTGAGAAGAAAAGAGTTGTCAACTGATTGCTCATAGCTCCTACATTGGGCATTTTATGTGGTAGCAGTTGCAATGTCACATGTTTTTCAGATAGAAATATATATACATAACTTGTCTGTTACCTTTCATAAAGAGAGAACTTTAAATATATATATATAAATTCATTGTTTGTGATGGTAGTAGGATAGGATATCTAATTCTTGCACAGATGTGAGATTGGCTTAATTCTACTCTGTTTAATTATACATATTATAAAAATGTTGATGATTTCCTGCTAAATGAGCTATATATAGTTGAAGGTCAGGGGATATCCAGGTCAATTTGGCTTTCTATTGTTTGGAAAACACAGAGAGAATATTCCAGAAGTAAGTGACTGGAGGACTAGAAAAATCCATTGCCATATTGAAACATGTGGAGTTGGTTAGGAGTGGTGAGTAATGGTGGGTCATGTTAATGAAAAAATAAATAACACGCAGCAGGGGAAGGTGGTATTTGGCTCTGAAGAATAATAAAGCTGATCCTAAGGATTTGGATTGTTGCATAAAGGGGTATCTTTAGCTTTTGGTTTGCTACAGTTCCGTGTTAAGTTTCAAGCTATGGAATGGCTCTCATTTGTAGCTTTTGATCATTGGGTGTGTGGTGGGGTGCTTGTATATATGTTAGTGGAGCAACCTCATCAAAAAAAAAAAAAAAAGCCTAGAATCTTCTGGCAGCACCACAACTTCTAATGCATAGGGTGGCATGCCCCGTTATTGTTTTGGATAGATCCATGCTGCAATGTCGCATGATGCAGAGTTTACGAAGGACTATAACACTTTCAGGTTACATCTTTTTTATTCATAAATTAGAAATTCTTTTGTAAAAAATGACCATCCAAATTCTCAAAGACCCAATTTCAGTTTCTAACAGAAGAAACCTGTATTAGTCATCTAGGTACCTTAATTATTTTATAATCTCATCAGAAGTAGTACATATTCTTTATTATATATAAGATTGTGACATAATTTAAGAGAGAGAAAGGGCAACCCCTGAATGCTAGATCATCACAAAACAGTCTGTCCACCCGCTTTGTTAATGTTTGTCAATCATATTTTAAAGGAAGAAAAATCGTTTTCAGATTGAAGTTCAGGTTATTCACCGTCCAGAGACTCCTAAACAAGAAAAATTAAAATATTGCAGGAACTTCTATCATGGACATCATTTTTGTTTTTGTATACACGGAATCTGAGTGTAATTGCCAAAGAACTGAGACTGGCATATAGTATTACCACTAGAACAGCTTTTTATTTAGATGCCGACTGGGCACTGCTCTCACTGACACCATCCACAGTGCTTATTGCCAACCCAAATGCCAGAATTTTGTTGTGATTTTCCCGAATCCGGTACGTATATTCCATAAAACTTTTGCAATAAGGACCATTATTAATATTATTGTTGTTGGCCAAACCCATAGGTGATGAAAGTGATGGTTTTGCTTTCTGCCACCGAGGTTTTTCTATCATATGCTTGCGGTGATCGGTAGAAAAGAATATAAAAAAAATGATGATCTATATTTTATGAGTTTAAGAGAAATAATAATTCAATTTGATATAAAACTAAAGAATTCAAAATTCAATAATTTTATATAAATAAATAAAAACATATGTAATGATTTAAAATAAAAGTCCAAAAGAAACAATATGCAACTGAAAAGAAAAGTTCTAAAAAAAAGTATAAAAGAATAATAATAATAATTCACTTTCTATCCTCTTAACTTTTTGAAAGAAACCGTAATTCATATGAGAGACAAGTGTGTGTAGAAGAGGCATTGGCTTTCTTGTGTTTAATTTAACACCATTCCCTCATATTCAAATATTCCCACTTCAATATTCATCAAACACACACCATTCAATTTGCAGGTGGTTATTATTGTTATTTCTTCTTCTTCTTTTGAAAAAAAAAAAATAATAATTATATGAACTTTTTATGTACATTTAGACATATTAAGTTGTGTAAGACGATTCACCTATTTTTTCCAAAAACTATATTATTGAGAATAGCACAATCAATTAATATCAATCATTCAGGATCAAGCTCAAAAATACATTTTTCAGACTTTCTTTGTTTAATCTGGTCCACATTTTCAAGTTAAATTCCACTGAATAATAAACAAACCTTAAGAATTTTTATTACGCAATTCTTAGAAAAAAACAAAACGAAAAAACTAATTCGGAGCTCAACATAAATTTATCTACGTATTCAATAATGCATCTGCATTATAAGGGGTAAAGTAAATTTTGACAAATAAAAAGACCAAAAATATATGGAAAAAAAGAAGAAGTCAAATATAGTTGTGCGACAGCAAAAAAACGAGATAAAGAAAAAAAAAAGTATATAAATAGGCATAGACGTAAAGCAGAGGTGCCCCAACAATCTCGATACCAAGACAGCTAAATTTAGAAGCTATTGCTCTGGTTTTAGCAAGGCTACCATAACCCCATTTCACTTATATATCCATCATTATCCTACACAAATCCAAAAATGGTCTTCCTTCTTCCTCCTTTTCATGTTCGTCAAGGTTATAACCAGAGGCTTAGTTGGACACTGACTGCCACAATGATTTCTAGAATTTCCTTCTCCGTCCTGCTTCTTGCGTTGCTCTTTGTTGTTGATGTTTCATCTTCCTCGGGAGGTATATACAAATACACCATCAACTTTTTCCTTCATCTATCTCCCTCTTTCTTCTCTTGTATGAAAGTACGCTTTACCTGATTGTGTAGTTGATTTTACATAACATGGATTGATTAGAGCTATATTATGCATGAAAATTACGAATTTCCAGATGCGAATGAACCTCAATTCGGCTATGAGGGCGCGAATGGACCAGACAAATGGGGAACCTTAAATTCATCTTTCTCATATTGCTCAGCTGGGAAGATGCAGTCTCCTGTCAACATTGTAGATAACCAAGTTGCCAAAGGCAAGACTTTTAAGTCCTTAACCAGAGCCTACACTCCTTGCAATTCTACTCTCGTCAACAACGGCGTCAATGTTGCTGTATGTTTTACCTCTTATTATCTATTACCAATGAAATAATGTATATGCAATATATACAGTAATTCTCTATGTGTATTCAAAGTTTACAAGATGTGATAAAAAATTTACATTTTTTACCAACTTTCGAGAGAAAAATTATATATATATATATATGAACATAGTTATCAATGAATATACATGTGCAGATACATTTCTCGGGGTACGCAGGAGTGATGGTTGTTGATGGTAAGAATTACACCTTGAAGCAAATGCATTGGCATTCTCCTTCTGAGCATCAACTTCAGGGAGTCCAGTATGTTCTTTAACTCTCTCTGTCTCTCATCAAATTGCTACATACACATAATTGACAATACAGAGCCTTGACTATAAATATATATATTATATAATTCCAAGTATAGGTATCCAGTAGAGCAACATTTACTCCACAAGGCAGATGATGGAAGCATCTCAGTGGTAGCAATTCTCTACCAATATGGTAAACCCGATCCATTTATCGCAAAGGTATACATGTATAAATATATGTATTCGATCCTTCAGAATAGTAATTATAATGATAATATTAATTAATAAAACGGGTTTAAATTTGCAGTTTATGGACAGCTTGACAGAGCTTGCTAAGGAGAAATGTCAAAGCGACGAGGAGGCTCAAATTGCCATTGGAACTTTGGATCTGAAGCTACTCAAGAAACAGACACGCAAATTTTACAGATACATAGGCTCTCTCACCACTCCTCCATGCACTGAGCAAGTCGTTTGGAACGTCCTTGCCAGGGTATGTTTTATTTAAATAATTACAGATTTAACTAAGGGGAATTTTATAAACTACAAATTAAGATAATTAAGAAAATTAAAACAAACGAACGCTTGCATGCAGGTGAGAAGCATATCCAAGGAGCAGGTAGAAGCTCTAAAAGCACCAGTAAATTCAAATTGCAAGAACAATGCAAGGCCTTTGCAGCCCCTTAATGGCCGACAGGTTGAGCTTTATGCCGAGCTCGACGACGACTAAATTTCTATTTGTTTTTCAATGTAATATATTATGCTTAATTCCATAGAGGTAAGTAAGGGATGGAGTGCTAATACTGTGATGCTTCTCTCTGTTTCACATTTTGTAAATTAAACTTTACGCATTATTGGTCATATTAACCATACTTAATCCAAAATATATCCCAAATTGCTTATTGGATTTGAATTTTTCAGTAAATTTTGAAAGGGTTGTATAGTTTTTGTTTTTGATTCTAATTATTTTTTATTTTTTCAAAAGTGTTTTATTAAAAAATCAATAAACATTTTCAAAAGCAAGCTTTTAAACTGGAAAAACTGTTTTTAGCTAAAAAGAAAAAAAAAATTAGAAGAATTATTATGCATATAGATGAGAGAAACCTTGCACCTTGTGGATATTGACAAAGTTCCGGGAGCGAATATCCAGGCATATTTTTTGGCTTCTTTAAAGATTGATTGGGATTTGAATAGGTAAGACCGCAAGGGTGTCATTTTCAGTGACAATTTGGATCAACAAGATGACAATTTAGTCTTACCCAATCAATCATTCATATAAATGCCATCCACCCCGTGGGGTCAAATGATACAGAGTCCCCCATCAATGATCAAACGGTGCTGTTGGAAAGTCAATGTTTGAATCTAAAATTACGACTATTAAATTCAGAACTTTGACCCAATTTTTAGTTTATTGTCCTTTTCTCTTCCTCCACAATTCTTGATCAATTTAGACCGATTGGTATAGTTTATACGAATAGAATTTTTAACATTAATTTTTTTTATAGTATAGCTTTTAATAGTTATTAATTGCTACACTTAAAAAATATTTTTAATTTCTAACTAATATATTTAATTTATAATTTATTATAATAATATAGTTAAAAAAAATTAGTTTTTAATCATCAAATACTTATTAATTTTGTATGCTAAATATCTACTTTTATAGCATAAGTATTTAAAAAATTTAAAGCAGAGCTTTTCCACAAAAAAGCCATACCAAAGGAGCTTATTATTCATCCATAGATTCCAAATGTCAAATAATCAGGAAAAAAAACCCTTATGCAAATACGGTTTCTTTCATAATTCAGAATCCGAAATTATAACAACAAAAAATTTACAGCGACTCATTCCCTCACAACTAAGCTATTTACTTTTTAGCAGAAAAAAAAAAAAGAAAATGAACCTATTTACAAACCTCCCTCTCTTTTTTTTCTTTTTTCTTTTTATAAATTTGAAGGGGCAAAAAAGGAAAACACAAACAGTGAAGAAATGTAAACGTAGAAAATCGAGGTTGTTCTTTTACCTTTTTAACCCAGCGTGGAGGAACCGTTATTCAACGTGCCACGTCATCCCAACGACAATTTAAACCGCCTATCGCGACTGAAAAAAGGCCTGCACAGGCGGGCCCACTACCCGACGTGGGCATATGGAAACGATTTCCGAACGACTCTGGTTTTATATCATCCCTCGTCCAGCCTCAACCGCCCACGATTCCGATCTCCTACCGGACGCGAACCGGTTCATGTCTCCAAGGCTCGGCGATTCACTCTCCACGCTTTTCCTCGCAAGCGAGTCCGATGACGGAACGTGGATGTCGAACGCCGAAAACTCGCGCGATCTACTCGCCACGCTGTCTCTTGGAGGTGACTCCGACAAATCGGCTGCAATCGATTGGTTCTCATACGTCCGCTTGTGTCGGCCTCCGGAACGGAATATAGCTCGAAAACTGGCGAGGAATCCCATCCTACGTCTCTCTTTCGGTACCGCTTTGTCCTTGACCGGTTCAGACTGTCTATGCCGATTCTTTCTCATCATCCGACGCTTCCGATCTCTCTTGGATCTCACACGTCCCATACACGAAACCTTCGGCGAAGACGGTTCGACCATCGGAGCGTCTGATTTTCCCGATGATCCGGAACGTTTCGGAAACAGATGCATCTTTGCAACCTTGCAATTCTTTCGATTCTTCGTGTCGACGTAAGTTTTCTGTGGCTTCGGCAGGCCAATAATCGCTGCCTTTGACTTAAAGTTCATAGAAAACCGCTGAGAATTCGAGTTGGAACTCGGATTCACATTCGGATTCAAATTAGTGGAATTGGATCCTTTAGTTGATTCTTTCCTTTCGAAGAAAGCGTTGCGATCGAACCAGTCGAACTCGGCATCTTTGGAAAGCCAGTAAGATTCCGGCGGGAAATCGGGGGGAACTTCCGGTTGACCAGAATCCTCCTCCGCCGGTTTTTCGCCGTCGGAGAGGGTCTCGCAGGCGATTTTCCGATCCATGGAACCTCCGGCACAGGCAGAAACTAGGGTTTCCAAATCGACTTGG
Organism: Ochetophila trinervis; assembly: GCA_003254975.1. NCBI lineage: Eukaryota > Viridiplantae > Streptophyta > Magnoliopsida > Rosales > Rhamnaceae > Ochetophila > Ochetophila trinervis. The sequence goes on from QANX01007894.1 coordinate 135,046, forward strand.
GGCATCATGCAAAGGAAGTAATTAGACTAACAGAGATGCCAAAACTTTAAAAGAGAAAATATATTTTGAGTCTTGAGAGAGAAGGAGGGGGAAGAAGAGGTTTTATAAAAGAGGTGGTTGTGGTGTTTAATTAATAAGAGAAATAAAAAGTGGATAGAAAAATTACTTTGCGAGGAGGGTGTGTTTCAACTTGTTGACTCGTGCCCGGTTGAGATACAGGGAAAAGAAAATAAAAAAAAATATTTTTTATTTTTATTTTTTATATTTGTATATACGAAACGTAAGAAAAAGCGAGCGTATAACGTGGATTTGCCTTTTACGAGGGTCGCCTTCTTTACTTTCTCCACGCTTTTCATTTTCTTTATTCTTTTTTAATAATTTGTTTTTATTGGGATGGCTCGGCTTCATCTATTTTTTCTTTTCTAGTAGGTCGGCTCTATGACTATTAGGATATTAAAAACTATAACAAATCTCAATCTCAATAATTGTTGTATTTAATTTCGAGGGGCGTTTCATTTTTTCCAATAGATAATTTTTTTGTTAATTAACGTAAAATAGAAGGTGATATTCAATTTATAAGAAATACTATTGGTGTGGAATATTTTTTCTCTCTTGAGAATGCAGTGATAATACGAGAGCCTCAAAGATATTGAATGTATGCTTTTGACAGTGTATTTGGACATTGATTATTAGATTATGTTTGGTATAGTTTATATAAGTAGAGATTTTATAAGTATATTTTTTTATAATAGTATTTTTTAAAAATAATTTATTAAAAAATTAATAATTATTTAATTGTCACTTTAAAAAATATTTTTAATTTCTAGTAGACTACTTGACAAATATAATTTTAAAAATTGTATTGATTCCTTATTTATTATATATGAATTATTTAACTAACAATTTTTTAACATAATATAAATTTTAATATAATATTAAAAGAAAAATCAATAATAAAAAAATATTTAACTTTCTATTTAGTTTTTTTTATATAAGTTGAAAATAAATGTTTTTGAAAAAGTTTAAAATTTAAATTTGTTTAAAAATAGCTTACAAAATTATTTTTTTGATCAACAAACACCCGTTAACTTAATCAACATGTGTGCTGGACATTTATTTTTTTAGCATAAATATATATTTATAGTCCTCCAAATATAATTTTTTGATCAAAAAAATATACCAAATGGGAGCTTAAAATGACATTTAGAATTTTGCTTAGGAAAGCATCAATCGATGGAGATTATCTTACTTCCTTTTTAACATATCGATTGTTTTATATTGTTAATTTCTTGTTCCTCGATTCAAGCCGAGGATGATATGCTACCTATTTGATCTATTTAGTCTTTGAAATTTAACTTAAATTGAAATTAAATTGTGACCAAAAAAACCAAAACTATGGTCGCCAAAATTAAACTTCCAAATATTCAATCTCTGTGGTAATTGATTACGCATGTGGCATGCGACAGTCAGTCCTGCACCATGCATGCTTGAGAATCCAAAAATGTGCCAAAGAGAGAAACCTTTTGTTTCTTGGTCGGAGCTGAGAGGATTGGATCGTTGGAAGTATTTATGAATTTAGCTCAACATACTACTAATTGCGATTTGTAATTCTAAGGTGTCAGCAATGGCATTTTTTATTTGGAAAAACATGTGTTAAAAGATTTATGGATAAATTCATAAAAGTAAGTAAAAAAATAAATGAGTAATTATAGAGTGATTAAATTTATTAATCAAATTTTTTTATATCCAATGATATAACATTAAATTATAGAATGATTTAGTTTCTATTACTGTAAAACATTATTAATTATCAATAATTATTAAACTCTTATTGAATATTAAAATTTTAATTATAATAAATTTAGTTCTTGTAGTATTGCTAAAAAAAAAGTATACATACAAAAAAGCTGTGTCATCTCCCTTCGTTAAGTTTACAAACTATTATAATCTTAGCTCAAAAATATACTTTTACACTTTTATTTACATTCCAAACGTGACACTTATTTACATTGCACTTACTAATAAAATCTTGGCAATATAGTGAAATCTTCCATTCTACCCCATTAATTTTCTCTTAACCTATAATTATCAAATTGTCCTCACAATTTGGTAACCAAATCTAAAATACTTTATCGTATGAAAATACTGAAAATTGATATAACTTAATGATTAAAATGACTAGTAATGCTACTTAAATCCGAATATATATATATATATATATATGTATATATATTATAATTTATAAGAGTTTACTTATTCTACAAATCCAAAGTGAGACGCACACAACGCGATCTCTTAGCCCCTCCAATGCCCCCAAATACTTTCAAGTGTTTTAAAATATGTGCCACCGTCTTCGTCTAAATAATGACAAGGGAATACTTGTGACTGCTAATAATATATGTGATAGGTTTATAATAATTGGAAAGATGATTGATCCTCTAATTTAATTTAATATATAATCGTCGAGTTATATAGTGCATTGTCACTTTAAGAAAAAAGCTAGCTACCTCTGTTAAGCTGTACGACCACGTATAATCTTATATTAATATGTATTTATCAATATACAGCTATACTCTGTCCAATATATATGTCTATATATATAGAGTATCTATACATACAGCTACATTGCTAACACAGAGGCTGTCCAATTAATTAATATTTATATGGTTTGTTAAATATTTATTTTTTTGCGTGAATTATGGTTTTTTAATATTGAATTGTAATATAAATATATATTTTATTAAATTAGAGAAGGATAGGATTGAAATTCGAAATAATTGTCCACCGTGTCCTGCAAACGAATTAAAATAATATATGATTAATTTGGGTTATAACGTGAATCTATACCGGGACATGAAGTATAATTAATGTGTCCTTGGTAATTTAGTTGGAAGCAAAAATTAGGATATGGAAAAGAGCTTTACTTATACAGTAATGCTAGTTACCAATATTTTTTTACTAAATTTTAGATACCAAATGAAGTAGCATGATTTTATTGGGTTCAATTTTCATGAATTTAAAGTATAATTTTTTATCAACATTAATCTCATGGCACATTATATCAGATTCAAAATTTAGTGAAAAAATTTAACACCTCTTGCACTATCCTTGCTTTTATCCAACACTACCAAAAATGATTGTCCCAAAAAATATGGAAGAGGTTAGGATGGGTCATAAATTTTCATTAATTAAATATTCCGATATACTGTGGTGGAGCGTAATTAATGATCATAAAATTAAATTGAAAAGCTTTTAAATACTACATACATTGGATATTAGAAGGTAATGGTGTTATCTGTTTCTCCCTTAATTACTGTCCTTCCTCGTGCTCGAGGTAAAAAACTTAATTTATGATGGAATAAAGTAAAATTAATTCCCATTTAAATATGTAAATGCCAACATGATCAAGTAAAATATTTACTGAACCCACTTAATGATCAGATTTGTACGTTCTAGTTGTTTTACCGGAACTCAGATTTAGACTTACTTTTTATTTATTATTATTATTATATTAATATTGGAACTAAATGTTTGAGTTACTAATTTCTAGAATTATAAATTATTCACACTTCTCAACTCACAAGTGACGTACCAAAGATGTTTACCAAAAAAAAAAAGTGACGTACCAAAGATTATGCGTAAAGGAATTAAATATTAATTTAATTAAACAACGCAGACATAATTAGGTACCATTGTGATCGTGGAAGGACTTTAATTAGGAAAAAAGGAATCTTAGAATAGAGGCCAATTTGGTATGACCCTTAGACTGCCAATAAATCTTTGCAATTTCCTGTGAAATCTCCTCGGCTTGCGTCTTCCTTAGCATAATCATACTATTTGACACACACACACACACACATATATATATATATATTATTTCATCAATTCTAAACTACGTAAATTAAAAATTAGAATCTACACTGGCTCTAAAAATTTAAAGTAAAGAAATACTTAATTTGTTAAAGAAATTGCCAATGTCTTTGCCAATTAGATTTGTAAGAACAAGCACCCAACAATCCAATAGTACTTTTCAACAAAAATAAAAATAAAAAATCCAACAGTACTAAGTAACGTGGTGTCCTCGTACTTCCCATCCGAACCTTTTAAACAAATAAAACAAAATAATGAAATTAGTGTCATAGGTGATGTAGAGAACTATTTGTTATTACCTTTTTTTTTTTTTTTGTCTATAATTCTGTTACGGATAAATTTTTTTTTTCAGCAAAAATTAAAAAACAAATAACTATTTGCTGATAGCTACTCTATTCTTCTTGATAGAGGCATTGCTGACAGCTTGGCCCAAAAATGTTTTTGGAATTAAAATTAGCAAGAATGCTCTAGCAATTACTCATCTAATATATGCCAACGACATCGTGCCAATGTGTAAAGCGAACGAAGCAGAGCCATAGACTATCATAAATTGTTTTAGCACGTACTGTGGTTGGTCTGGACATGAAATCAATTTGAAAAAGTCAAATATCCTCTTTTCAAAAAATACGCAAGGGTGGATCGCAAAGAGGTGCTGGAAGTGCTCAGGTTTCATGAAATGCATAATAACTCGGTACTTTGGTAATTCGCTTGTGATTTCTAGAAATAAATCCAATGAGTTCAAAAAGCTTAAAGATAAAGTGTTATCCAACCTAAATGGATGGAACCGCTGATTGCTATCTAAGGCGGGCAAAGTTACTTTGATTAAATCAGTGGCTCAAGCCATTCTGATTTATGCAATGTAAACTTTCAGAATTCATAGCGGAATATGTGATGACTTAGACGTTATGGTCATAAGGAATTGGTGGGATTCCAACTCGACTAAGGGAAGTTTTTTGGCCCTCAAATCTTGGAAAGAGGTGTGTAAACTGAAAAAGGCGGGGGGGTTGGGTTTCAAACATTTCAAAGACATGAACTCGGCTCTCCTAGCTAAATTAGGCTAGAAAATTGCCATGGGAGAAAACATGTTATGGACTAAACTTTTAAGGAGTAAATACCTTAAAGGCAGAAATTTTTTTGAATATTAGATAAAAAAAAGGGACCTATTTTGTTTGGCAAGGAATTGTTGGACTAATTCGGAAGATATTAGGGGTGTTTTTTCGGTAAGTAATTCCTACCTTTAAGGAGTCGGCTCATTGATCTTCAGGATGAGAGTGGGAAATGATGGAATGTTGGACTGATTTGGGAGATTTGTGATGAGCTGTCAGTGGAAGCCTTTTTGCATTGGACTAGCCAACGGTTAAGGGGGAGGACAGGCTGATATGGAGTGGTAATACTAGGGGTGTTTTTTGGGTAAGTAATTGTTATCTTTAGAATTGCAGCAATCTGATATTGGAGAATGAGATTTGAAAGCTACTTTGGAGTTCAAAGTTTCATGAACAACTCAAAAATTTTGCTTGGAGAATTATGGCTAATGTTTTGCCTACTAGAAAGATTTTCAGAAGAAAAGTGAGACTGCATGACACCTCTTGCATGATGTGTGGATACTCAACTGAAACACCTTTCCATTTGCTTAAAGAGTGCCCTAAGAATAGAGCGGTGACCTTTGGAAGTCAATGGGGAGTGCAAATTGACTGGTGGTAAGACACAAATGTCCACAAACTGCTAGCCTTTTGTTTGGATCTTCCCCCATCTGTGTGTATTGGTATTTGGGATAAGGATACAGTCCCTGTGTTTGCCTTGGTTTTCATCTATTGCTTATGGAAATTCCTAAATGATAAGGTGTTTGAGGGAAAATGGTTGGTCTATGAGATGTCGAAGCTTATGGATAATATGGTGGCTGAGTTTATTGGATCTGATAATTTTAGCCACTCATAGACAAAGGTTATTATGTCCGAGTCTTGGCTCCCTCTGAAGATGGGGTGGTGAAAGGTAAATTGAGACGCCGCTTTTAGGGAAGGTAAAGCTGCTCTGGCTTCGGTGGTTCGTGACGACGCTAGTCTTTTGGTGGAAGCAACCTTTGTTTTAATTAATTGTTCGTCAACCTTTAAGGCAGAGATCAAAGCTTTGGAAAGGGCTCTCAACCATGCATGCTCTATAGGATGGAGTAATATTATTTTCTCTACTAATGCTGCAATGGTGGTTGAAGATACTTTGTCCGATAAAGAGCCAAAGGGCTAGAGCACCAGCGATAGCCTTCGGAACATTAAAGCTTTGTTAAAGTCAAACAATTGGATTTTGGAATGGAATGGTAGGTTGAATAATAGATTGGCTGACTCCCTTGCTAAATTTACTTTCTCTCGTTTTTGTAATTTTTTGTTTACTTCAGACAATTTGGGCACTATTCTTGAATCTCTGTTAGCAGTTTATGCTTCAGAGATTGTTGTAAATTTGTCTCCTGTGTAGCCTCATGTGGGAGGCCTCCTTTTGTGCTTAGTAGCAATTTTTTCTCTACTAAAAAAAATAAATAACTGTTTGTATGATGAAACGGCTATACATACTATTTATACCATTTTAAATTATTATGTGCCAGCAAATTCAAATATTTTTATAATCATCAAAAACATCATATAATATTAAAATAAAACTTGTAAATCTTACTTAATATATATTGAGTGTCTAATTACGAATTTTTATAACAATATATATTTATGGAGTGCACAATTACTAATAATTTTTAGAAATATATCACCTATACAATAGATGTATATGAGTTTTTTCTTAACTAATCAAAGGCCATGAACAAGTTGTTTTAAGCTAGTCCCATTGTTGCATTTCTTTTTTGGGTATATTACATCCCTCTTCCCTGATGTTTTCTTAAATGACAATTAAATCTCTGAAGTTTGCCTAAATTATATCATCCTCCTTTTCGTTTGTTTTTTTCCATTAAAATTAACTAGATAAAGGCATTATAGTATTTTTGCACATCTGACGCACTGACACTGACATTGACATCTAAATTACATCCCGCTCTTTTCTATTTGTTTTGCAATCACACCCCCTACTAACTGATTTTTTCAATTAATACAAAAATGTATTTTTTTTACCAAACTTAATTAAAGACATAGAAATATATATATATATATACATATTTTCTTTTTAATTAAAAAATAAAAAATAAAAATGTTATATCTAAATATATTATACATATATATATATATGAATTTGTTATAAAACATACTTGTTGAACTTCATAAGCTTCCCAATAAATATATTTTTATTTATTTTTTTCTTGAATTTTTTTTTAAAAAAAATTTGCTTTAGATTTTATAGCATTTAGACTATTGGGTTAAAAAAAAACCAAAAAAAAAAAATTCTATACAAAACACAATAATATGATATGTTTTAGTGTTTTAGTCATATCTTTTTGTTTTTTTTTT
>QANX01007894.1:142605-172229 GCA_003254975.1 Ochetophila trinervis
TTATGGAGCCCAACAAATATGTTTTATAGCAATTCTTATATATATATATATATATATGTATATATGTATAATATTTTTAGATATAAAATTTTTGTCTTTTAATTTGTAATTAAAAAGAAAATATGTATATATATATTTCCATCTCTTTAATTAAGTTTGGTAAAAAAAATTATTTTGTATTAATTAAAAAAATCAGTTAGTAGGGGTGTGATTGCAAAACAAATAGAAGGGAGGGTGATGTAATTTAGATGTCAANTGTCAATGCATCAGTGAATGATATATTTATACTTTACTTTGCCACGTAGGAGAGAGAATAAATTTAACGGATGAAAGTCTAACAGAAAAGAGAAAGATGTCGTTAGGGTAAACTTTAAAAATTTAATTATAATTTAGACAAATCTAAAGAGAAGTATATTTAAAATACCTTTCTTTTTTTCTTCTTCTTTTGACTAGTCTTTTGGTACATGTGACACTAATGACGTTTATAAACTCATATTTTGGATTCAATTAGATCTAAACTAAAAAAATAAATAAAAATCTCTCCTTGATCCCCACTTTAACATATAAGCCTAAAAAAAAAATAATGTTATCAGCAGCAATAGATGTAAAAGAAAGTATATAATATAACAAAAGGTTAAGTACACTTTACTATTTTTTAAAACTCACTAAAATTAATTTGAATATTTAATATTTTATATTACACTTTAGTTTAATTTGATTAAATCTAATAAAATATATTAAATGCATATACACTTTAGTACTCTTTAAATTTTTTTTTTCTTTATCAATTATTTAACCATTCCTTATAAATTGCTAAACATAATTTTTTTATCGTCAAAATTTGTTTAATTCTATATCTTTTTTCATCATAAATTTTTTTCATCCAAAATTTTTTTTCATTCTAAAGTTTGTTTTTATCATCCTCAGTTCCTCACTAAAAACTGCTGCCCACTTTTCATCTTTTTTATCTAAAACTTTTTTAGGATAAAAAAAAAAATTATGATAAAAAAATGTATAAAATGAAATAAATTTTCACTATAAAATAGATTTTAGCAATTTAGTATAAAAAAGACTTTTAGATGAAAATATTTTAGGATTAAAACAATTTTCATTAGCTAAAATGATGACACAAATTTTCACGATGAATAACTTTCTTAGCAGTTTAGGATGGGAATTTTTTTTTTGGTGAAATAGTTTAGGATAAAAAGAATTTCCATAATGAAAATGCATAAAGAAAAATAAAAATTCATGATAAAAAATAATTTTTTTAGCAATTTAAGATAAAATTAAAGTTTTCGGATGGAAAAAAATTTTGATAACTTTTTTTTTTTAATATTTCAAATAATTATTAAATTAAAAAGTATGAAAGTGTTTGACATTTAACGGATTATGTTATATTTAACTCATCTTACCTAAAATGTCACTTTTTACAAATCTAAAGTTATTAAGTATTCAAATTAATTATAATGATTTATTCCTGAACAAATTGAATTTTAAAAAATAATAAAGTTAATTGTACTTTGTTATCTTCAATTTTTAAAATTTCACAATTTAGAATCTTAATTTTTTGACCCACCAATTTTAGTTCTTGCTTTTTCAATTTAGGTCTTATTTGATTGTTGACTTCTGGGTTTCATTGTTGAATTATGTGATTAATATTAAACTGTGTTAATTTTTAAACTATAAGATATAAAGTGCAAAATATTGAAATTACTATCAATAAAATTTTACATTTTGTACTTTTTATTTAAAAAAAAAATTGTTACATGTCACTTGACTTAATATTAAACTGTTTTAAATTTTAAACTAAAAAAAATTAAAAATGCATATTTTTAAAATTAATTTAGACGGTATCAATTTTTAAAATTTTACAAATTATACTCTCAATTCTTTGACCCACCAATTTTAGGTCTTGCTTTTTCAATTCGGGTCTTATTTGACTGTTGACTTTTGGATTTCATTGTTGAATTATATGATTAATATTTAACTGTGTTAATTTTTAAACTATATATAAAGTACAAAATATTGAAATTACTATCGTTAAAATTTTACATTTTGTACTCTTTATTTAAAAAAAATTATTACATGTCACTTAACTAATATTAAACTGTATTAAATTTTAAATTAAAAATAATAAAAAATACAAATTTTTAGAATTAATTTTAAAATTTTACTCTAGATCAAAATTTAATAAAATTTAATATCATTTACCTGAGATAACTGATAAATTCTATCAGTCAAAAGTCTGAAAAGTCTAAATTGATACAAATTAAAAAAATTGAGAATTTAAATGCTGAATCAAAAAATTAAGTGACTAAATTATAAAATTCTGAAATCCAGAATATCAAAATTTAATTAGCCCTAATATAATATACATCCCTATTTCAAGGCCTGAATTCTGGGTATACAATACATAATCATAGCATATTAGAGTATCAATTGACTTGCAAAAGCCGTCAGATGGGTTGTCATGCCTAGACAATTTTGATTATTATATAAATAATTAATTTTCAGACATTTGGAAAAGTCACAAATTATTATGGGTGTGATAATATATATGAGAGTTGATAGACATTGACAGCAGCATATAACCGTATTAAGCATGTCTCGGGCCACTTTTTCTTGTGCCTTCAAATTAGGCTTCTTTCTTCTATACATATGCATGCGGTTATCAATTGCAATTGAGGTTCAATTTGATGTCTCCCATAAAATTACACCTTTTTCACCCTCCGAATGTTTCTGCGTCTCTTTTGCATCTCTCTAGATTTATAACAAGTTAATTTGTTTAATGAAATTGGTGTGTATGCCATAACTTCGGGGTCATGGTTCGAGTCATACCCCATTTTAATTAGAATTTTTTTAATTTTATTTTTCTAATTGTGACCAAAAAAAAAAAAAAAACAGTTAATTTGTTTTAGTACCCCTCTAAGCAATATTATTTTTTGTCTTATTATTTAGATGCATGTCACGGATATATGTACATAGGAATTTGTTATACTTAATGTGGTTTTCCAATCAATACCAGCTTGCCAAACTAAGTTTTTAAATGTTTGAATAATTTTCAATACATCTCAGTTCTATAAGTTCCTATTCCATTAGATTATATAATGGAATATTTTCTATGTTTAGTAAAATATTACAAGGGATCTTGATTTTTGAATAGATCAAATTATTGATTTATAATTATTAAATTTAGAATTTTGTTATTTGATATGAGAGTATTTAATTTTTTTTGTAATATTAAAATTTTAATAAAAAAAGTTATTTTTTAATTATAACTATATAAAATACAATTTAGCATATAAATTATATTGATGATCTATCGTCAACAGTGACAAATAATATATTTTTTAAAATAAATTATGATCATATATATGATAATCATCACAACATTTATATACATCGACCATTTTTTATTTCTTTTTCCTTTTATTTGGGTAAAATTTGGCGGATCTTTCAGAAATTAAAGATGAAGTCCATTTATAATCTTTAAAAATATCAAAATAATTAGTTCTAAAATGATTTTTTAAATAAAAATTTATTTTGAAGTACAAAATTAAAACAAAATCAAAATATAAGAAGAAAAAACAATCCAAGCGTGGAGATAAAGCAATGCGGTAATTGTGAAAATTGGAATTTTTCTCCTTCTGCGCAAGGCTCCAAGTATATCATGGGCACATTTTAGTCAAGCTTCCTAATTATTATTACTCGAAGATTAAGTCAATACACAGCTTCTGTATATAATTAATACAATAACTTTTAAAGGATTCCAAAAAAATAAATTATAATAACTTTCGAAGAATATATAATCAATGGAAGTAATTATTATCACATTACTCCGCGGGAATCATGTTGAAGTATGTATGATTTCTCATCCCACACACATATTCACAGGCCTAAGTCATTTAGTTAATTATTATAAAGACAAATAAAAATATAAGCAAAAAAAAAAAAATGTGAGTGGGTGATGTCGTAACTCCTTTAAATTTGGAAAAACATAAAAGGTATTATTGTATTTTTCTTCTTATTATCTAGTATTACAAAAGTATGAAATCATAAATCGTTGTAATTATATATACACAATTCTTTTATGGATAGTACTATATAATTTACTAAACACTTTTTCGTCGAGGATTATGTGTATCTGGAACTAAAAAAATGATGAAATCGCTTGGGTCAGAAAAAGTTCGTCACCATGTCAAAATTTTGTTAGATTGTTTTTTATTTTCATTTTTTTTTTCTCACGTAGGGTTCTAGGAGTATTGACCAAAACATACAATATATTGTCCGCGTCTTCAAAATCCAATGCAATTCAAATTTTGTGCATAAAAAAGTATATATTATACTAGTGATCTGGTTGATGAAGCACTTAAATAATGAAATATAATAATAGATTAATTCAGAATTGAATTAGTAAATTACTGACTTGTTCAATTTTATCATACATATTAACTTTTTTTTAATCATTTCAATAAAAAATTATTTCGTATTCAAAGTTAAAAATTTTGAACTTGGATACAAATTTTCGAACAAAGTTAAGCTATATTCTAAAAATACCAATAATGTTCTCAACAAAATAAAATAAAAGTACCAATAATCTTTTACCTAAAAAAAAGACCAATAGTAGAATTCGAATTATAGCTGTGGCCCTACTTTATAGCTAGGAGGTCCTTCCTAGGATGTCTTTCTTTTACAAGTACAATTCCAAGGAAACCTTTAAAATTTTCCCAACTTCCAATGTAATTGGCTTGGCCCCCAACAAAAGTAAAAAATAATAATAATAGAAAAAATGTTATTTAACTGGGTGGCTTCCAAGCCGAGCCATTAACAATATATGAATAAGTAAACAAAAAGAAAAAGACTAAAAAGCTAGTGGTAGCCTGGTAGGGTCTATTAATTAAGTCCGAGACGGCTATAAAAGAAACGAAAGAAAAGTCAAAGCACGTGAAGATTATTAGTAAATTAATTACATAAAAGAAACAAATACATTTTCTTTTTTGGTAATAAGAAACAAAGACATTTTCTTTTTTGGTAATAAGAAACGAAGACGTTGTTTATACTTCATAGTGCTCCATGCTGCCAATCCAACAAAAGCAAAGCAGCCGCCAAAAGTGAACTTACGTGATACATGATGAAGTTTCATCTTTATGAAGCTTCTACTTTCTCTTCTTGTAGAGATGAAGGCTTTATTTATTGTTTATTTTTTCTTTCATTATATATATAATAATATACTTTTATTTCAAGAGGAACAACAGGAGAGAGTAAATGAAAAAAATAATCTGAGCCATTCTTTTGCAGGAAAAAATTTATAAATTCTGGGTGAATTTTATTTTTTAAATTATGAATATATTATAATCTTTGAGGAAATTTTATTATTTTGGTAAAAAATATTAATGAATGAGGAAAAATGTTTTTATATAGGGATATAATTCAAATACTTTACTCCTTAATTTGACTATGAATTTAAAAACTATTTTCGAAATTTAATTTATGGCCATAAACAAGCTATTAGTGTATAAATTTTTCTTCAAAATTCAGGTTTCAACACTAGCGTCAAACCATTGGGAAAAACTAAAGTCATTCACTGAAAACATCAGTTTTTTAAGGGTTTATTTGGTAAAATATTTAGTTTTTATTTTTAGTTAATGGTTTATAAATTTTGTTTATGGTTTTTAGTTTATATTTTATTAATAAAAAAATAAAAAATATCAACCACTTTTTGTTTATTTTTTTAAATAAAAAAAATATTGGTTTGGTAACTATTTTTTGTTTTGTTTTTCATTTTCATTAATTTTTTTTTTGTATTTTTGTAACAACTTTGTATATGAATTTATACAAATTCATATTCGATTAATGTTGAACACCGAATTTTGGTCATCTAGAGATCTTGGGCCCTGGTGCCACTTGATGGTCCCTTATGGGTAGTTTAGGCGATTCGAGATCCCAACCCTTTCTGGGTGGTCCAGGATCCCGACCGTGTTCGGGCAATCCCAGCTCTAGCCAAGCAGTCCGTAGTTCTGACCACGTCTAGACATTCTCAAGTTCCAGCCCTAAACGGGCAGTCTCGAGTTCCGAGTCTTGGCTCCAACTGAGCGACACCAATTGAACAGTATGTGGTCCTGGATATGATAGGGCAGTCCCGACCCTGGCTTAGTTGGAGTAGTCCGTGGTCATAGCCACATCTAAACGGTCCTGTATACCAGCTTGGTCCGAGTAGCCCTAGTTTCAGCCTAGACAGGGTGATCTCGGGTCTTGAATTTTGGCCCTAACCATGTGATTAGGGGTCCTGGCCATGTCTAAGCGATTTGAGATCCTTGATTTCAGCCTTGACAGGGTGGTCTTGAGTACCGACCCCCATCAAGCGATATGGGCTCTCGACCTCGTCCAAGCAAACTGGTGTTCAGGATTTTGGCCTTGGCCATGCAGTCCTAGCCACGATCTAGCAATTTTGGGTACCGGTCTAGACTAGGCAATCTTGGATTCCAGCCTCAACTAGGCGGTTCTGGATTATGGCCCCATTTGAGCAGTTCGTGGTCCTGATTTTACAGGCCTTTCAAGGCAGTTCGTGGTCTTGATTTTACAGGCCTTTCGAGGCAGTTCTCGGTTCCAGCTTTGATTAGGCAGTTCGTGGTTTCGCTTCGTAAAGTCGGTCTATGGTTGTGGCCCATTTGTTGGTCCTTAATCAGACCTCTATTGGGTGGTTTCGGATTCTGGCCGCATTTGGACAGTCGTGTGTCCCAAATCCATATGGGTGATCCTGGATTCAGACATAGTTTGAATTGTTTTGTGTCTTGCCAATCTGGCGTTGTCAATGATAAAAAAAAAAATGAAAAATAACCTTTTTTTCTTTTTTATTTTAAAAGAAAGTTAAAAATAGTTTTTGCTTTTAAAAGAATAAAAATTTGTTATCAAATGTATTTTTTTAAATATATATCAAACACATATATATTTTTTTTAAATAGTTATCAAAAATATTTTTTTTTTAAAAATTCAAAAATAAAAATAATAAATAAATAAATTATTAAACGTCACCTAAATCTTTTCCAACTAAACTTTTTAGTGGGCTAATTATACAAACCCCATAAATAGGAATTAGTCAGCCTTTTTTCCAAGAATATGCTTGATTACATTTTGACTTATAAATTAACAAGTTTCATGGGTTTTTTGTTTTTGTTTTTTTTCCATCCATTCTCAATTAGGTTAATCTGACCCTTACCATCCTTATAAGCAAAGGAAGTAATTACGAACTACAACAAGAACTAAATAATAATTATTATAAACAAGAAAATGGTTTGGTATACTTGCAGAGAGCCTACAGTGGAATAGGTAGATGCAAAATAATTTTTTTTTTATGCAAAATAATTAGAAACATGCAATGAAACTTTTGGGGGAGAGTGTTATTCATGGTAGATATGATATAGGATGAGAATTGACAACAAAGACTGAGTGCTTTTGCTTTAGGTTAAAATAATATATAAAGGTTTCTAGAAGACTAAAGGAAAGAGACGTTTGATTTTTGTTTTATTTGGTATAATTTTTATTTTTTTAAAGTATTTTTAAAAGAAATTATATTTTATTGTTTTTGGTTTAAAGTTTTTTTAAAAATTTGAATACTTTCGAAGAAAATTATTTAAATATTTTTAAATTTTAAAAATTGATTTGAGCTTCTAAGAAACTATATCAAACGTATCCCTAGTATCTTTGGTATGGCTAAAATTTCAAAAGGACTGTGTGTGAACGTCAGCTACAATTCTGGGGCCAGAGAGGAACCTTGACAGATCACCTGCTATAAAATTACGGTCTTTATATTATATTTTTAACCTATCATTTCCCTTTTTCCCCTTCTCAATTTTCATACTCCTTTTTCTTGTAGGAACAGTCAATGAGCTTGAATTTCCTCTAAAGTATTAATTATGTAAAATAGTAAATATCATCACGATGGTTTCTAGTTTATACTCCACAAAGACAGGCAGGGAAAAAAAAAACTCAGTTTGATAGCTGTCAAATTTTTTGAGTCAGTTTTCTGAAAATTTAGTTTTCTGGAAATTAGTTTTTATAAATTTAGAATGTGATTCCCTAGATTCACACTTCTCAATAAATATCTAAACAGGAAAGTTTTCACTTTCCTAAAGAAAATTATATATTCTCAACTAACTTTATCATTTACCACAAGTATAGCGCATCAAATTTTAAAATACACTTCAAAATTTTAAATTAAGAAGTGAAAACTTTACATTAAATTTAAATTCATCATATTCGATAATAATAATATATAAATTTTACATTTTTATACGACAATTTAATTGACTATGACGTTTACTATGAGAGTGTTATTTGATAGGCAATCCCCGTACCCCTTAGTTCTATCGCCAAAGAGAGTACAAGTCTACAAGTGAAAGGTGCGTAATTATTGACTAATGGAAAAAAAAAAAAGACTTTTCCTCTTCTTTTGCTCCTCCATTCAATCTACTTACACTTCAACACCATGCTTCTCATTGCCAAAAGAACAAACACTGTACATGCAGAATTGACCAAATAACATGATATATTACCAAATTGAAGAACTTATTTTTCAAATTATCCTTTGTTTATATATATAATCTTTCCTTTGGGCTTTGGCCTAGCATGTAATTTTCTACCGTTACAAAGTGCTTGCTGTGGAGGCAAATAGTGTATATATATTCATATACTGTAAGTACGTTGTATCAATATTCAACTTTTCTAATCAAATGGGTGAGTTATATCTTCAAGATCACAAATTCGAGAAAAAGTGGATATAAAAAAAAATAAAAAAATTCAACCTCTCTGATCAGCGTCTTAGTTTTTGTAGTCTTTTGCTCTCCTTTCTACTTCATGAATAAACGCACGAAGCCTCCACAGACAACTCAATATTTCCAGTCATTGAAAGTGAGTTTTCAGGACCTTTTGTATCGCTGCAATGAAAAATTCCTTGGGGCCCCGCAACCCAAGCCCAAACAGGCAAGGTGTTATGAGTTGTGAACTTATGATTGGCTAGGCTTGTTAAAATGTTCAAAGTTGCTCATCATTGACTTAGACCTTAATTACTTCACCTTGAACCTTCTCTATAATTGGGATTGGTAGGAGGTTTAGAATGCAATGACCATCACCGTAGACTTTATATCGTTTGACATGCTTTGTCATTTTTATTTTTATATTTTTTTCCTTTCTAGAAAGATAAGAAAAAAAAATGGGTTTGGACTTTAGAACTGTTTCTTGAACAATAGACAACAAAAATCCAAGATCGAACAAATGGGTTTGGGCTATATTTATGTTGAAGTTACATCCAAGCTTACAAAATCCAAGTCCAAATCATATTTATGAAACTCTGGAAACTTAAACATCAAGTTGAAGTTAATTTTTAGTCACGCAGAACCAACTGAATCAAGTTGAAGAGTACAGAAAAGTCCTGGTTTTGAATTTATTGTGAGCTCAATGTACAATCTTGTATTTCACAAGAAAAAGGAAAGAAGAGCCTTAGACACGCAACAAACTAAGAAAGAGTCCATTCCCAGTGCCATAAGCATTTCGTCTTTATTGTTCAAATTTCTCAAGATTTATTATGCATCGCTTCAAGAATATTCTAGTCCATCCTTCAGCAATTAAACAATTTCTTTCATTTTCAAAATCAATTTAGTTTTCAGCAATAATTCATAACTTAGGATGTCAATATCGATAGGCACATTTAAACTTGGGTCCTAATTACAGTTTATAGATAACCTTTTGTTTTATTAGATTTTATTAACTGCAAAATCATTTATTTTTCAAAATCTCAAATGAAAATGCCAGAAAAAAAAGTCTTGCACTAGAATGATGTGTTTACGATATCAATAAATTATGTGTACTATTAAGTATTAAATAGCCGATTTAAACGATAGTTTAGAGCTGACTCTTAAATTAAGTAAAACTGTACCAATATGTGGTCCAAACTCCAAAGATTTCGTTAAAAAAGAAAAAGAAAGAAAGAGTAATGGAAAAAGGTAAAACTGTGCCAATCAAATTGACTAATTGAGGATGCGGAAATAAAAATTCTAAAAGAAACGGGGTCCGAAACTAAATAATGAAAGATGAGAGGCTAATATTAAATAAAAACCAAAAAACTGTATGGGCTTCCTACAAAAATTCCCTTTCCAATAAATCTAGGTTCTAACTTCTACTCTAGGAGTCCATTCGAAATATCCGACCGTTGGGGCCCGTTGCAGACAAGGTAACCGTTAAAATTCAAAAAGAAACTCCTATTGTTTCCGACCGTTTTCCTTCAAATCCTAATCCTCAAAAACAGAGACTGAGAGAGACACACAGAGAAGAACAGAGAACAAAACCCCACTTGCTCAATGGGCTGCGTTTCCTCAAAACTGCACAGGAAACAAATCAAGGAAGAAAATTTATTCAACAATGGCGGCCAGTGCGTGAACCATGTGGTCTCTCTCACTTCAAGCACATATGGGGTTCTCAAACTGGAGAACAATGAACAACCACCCATCAAAGAATGTATTGCAGAGGTTAAGAGAATCAAGAGGTCTCCTCCTCGTGAAGACCCAGAGGTTATCAATGCTTGGGAGCTTATGGAGGATCTTGAAGAAGGAATGCCCGTGTTCAATCAGTCTAAGAAAATCCCAAAGTCGCTTGCTTTACTCGGAGGATTTGCGGATATCGATGGAAGGAGTCCGTTGAAGTTCTTCAATCGCATTGGGTCTCCGAAGAAGCCGAAGAGATTCGGTGGGAAGGAGAACAAAGGCCGGATTCGGTTGGAATATAGCCCCAAACAGGTACTCAAACTGAGCAACTCCAAAGAGAATTCTTGTAAGGTTTTGAATTTGAGTTTTCCGGTAAAAGGGTCTCCGAAAGGAGCGAAGAGAGATAGTTTCGGAACCGATTCGAGCCCATGGAGGAGCACTTTCAGTCCCCTGTTTGATCCAGATCTCGTTGCATCCTATGAGAAAGAATTGTCCGAAGAGGAAGAACAGATCAAGAGGATGGTTTCATCCACACCCAAAATCATCCGTAAACCGAAAAATTCATCCCGAGATTCGGAGTCCATTCTTCAATATTCCGAGAAAAAGTGCCCGCCGGGAGGAGAAAATGCGGTGGTCATTTACACAACCACGTTGCGAGGAATTAGGAAAACTTTCGAGGACTGCAACGCTGTTAGATCAATCATTGAGTCTCATCTTATCCACGTATCGGAGCGAGATATATCTATGCATTCCGGGTTCAAGGAGGAACTGAGGGGGCTAATGGGAACAAAAGAAGTGAAAGTTCCTCTTGTGTTTGTGAAAGGGAGGTTGATTGGAGGTGCTGATGAAGTGGTGAAGTTGGAGGAAGAAGGAAAGTTGGGTGTTCTTTTCGATGGGATTCCGACCGCAGTTGCCGGATGCGAAGGCTGTGCTGGGTTCAGATTTGTCATGTGTATGGAATGCAGTGGAAGTTGTAAGGTTTTGAATGAAGAGCAGAAGAAGACAGTGAGGTGTAGTGAGTGCAATGAGAATGGATTGATTCAATGCCCTGTTTGTAGCTAATCTAATTCGGCTATTCATTTTACTTCCACTTTTTTTTCTTTTTTTGGGGGTGTCAAGCTTGATTCTGAATCTTTTGCAACATGAAGAAGTTCATAGACAAGTTTATTTCATTTGGAAAGTGGGGTTCTAAAGTGGGTTTTAGATCCTTTTGTACTGTTACTACTTGGTACTGGTTCTTTATTTTTTTTCTTTCCACACGATTATGGTATTTCTTGATGTATGTAGTTTGGAATTTTCTTTTCTAATGTAGGTTATGATTTATGGCAAGCATTTTTTTTTTTATGAACATGATCTTTCTCTTATTACTTTTCTTAACCTTGTGTATATACAAACTCAATACTCAAAAAACAAATTACTACCCAGACATATAAAATCAACTAACCTTAAATTTTTGTTTTAGACAACAAATCCTCCATTACTGACTTCTACAATTTCCTAAAGAGCAAGGTTTATAACAATTGGACTCCTGACATAATGGAGACCATCAGTCCAAGTAATGCTCCCATAGACAAATCCCCAGGCATTGAATGGATTAAAATCAATCCGATAGGTTGCCTTTGTTGAATTATGTGAGAAATCAAGAATATCTGGTACCACTCTGAGTTCCACCCCTGGAGGATATTCAATGTTAGCCTTATAAACTTTGGATCATTTTCTTTGCCTTTGTATGTGACCGTCCGATAAACTGACATTGGACCATTCATATGTCCAATACCAATTGAAGGATAATTGAGATTGAACATAGCAAATTGAGGATTACATTCCACCGGCTTCCCAATAAGATTCTGTAATTCCCCTTCGCTTATACCATAAGTGCAAAGAAAATTAACAATATCATCAGTGTCAAAGTCATACACCAGGCCAGAATCAAGAGCTTGGTTGGGATTTAGGAGTCCTGATCCAAAGTCGAAAGGCATTGCTCCTCCTGAGCCGGAACAAATTAGACCTCCTGTGTTATCTTGGGTTGAAGCTGTTTATCAAAGATATGTAGAAAAAGGTTAAATTTTGGATCAAAACTATGTTTTAAGAAATTCTAGCTGTTTTTGGTTGTGTCCACTTTTTCTCGAACTTGTGATGTTGAGGATGTAATTCATCCACTTACCACAGAACTAGCTTTGCTATATAACCTGTTGTCATTATAGCTGACATAATTTATGCAGTACTCCATCCCTTGTATTGAGCTTTTAGGACTGCTGCTACACCAGAAACATGAGGGCAAGCCATTGATGTACCGGAATCCATCCCATATGCAAGGGCATCGGGATTTCTCCCAAAAGCAGGCACCGCTGCTAAAATGTTGACTCCAGGTGCAATAATGTCAGGCTGCAGACATATTGTTCAAGGACAGAAAAGAGTACAATTTCAATTGTAATTTTTTGTTATTAAAAAGTGAAATGCCATTGATTTAGATTTAGAAACTCATCATTTGGAAATGAATAGAATGGAAATAAGCTTGCCTTGATGATATCAGGTGTTATCATATTAGGTCCTCTTGAAGAAAAATGAGCTATCTCTGGATTGGGTTTGACATTAATCTCTCCAGAATATGAGAAACTTACAACTGGATTACTGAACATGAACAGATAATTTGTTAAAACTATAGATTTATGTTTAATGAACCAAAAAAAACAAACAAATAAACACAGAGATGCAACGCACAAACCTTGAACTACCCATATAAGCATCGAGTATGTGTGCATCGTCATAACCAATTATAGAGGTAGAGGCATGAAAACCATATAACCAATTTGCACCTGCATCGCGTTCAACAACGATTGCTCCAACACCTCCTCCTTGTGCTACCTGAATTGATTTCCCCTGTGGTTCATCATTCCCGTTTTCCACTGTACGAATCACCACCTTTCCTCTTATAAGCTCATAATCGAGTGTGTTAGGCTTACAATGACTGAAAACAGATAAAAAAGTTGAGCGTCATGACCATACCAACTCTGGATTTGCTTGGAAGAGGTATCTAAAACTAAAACCAAAAGCTATATATATGTATTTTACCTTGCTTGCATATAATCTACTTCAGGAGCTGCAGCCCTGCCTCCATATATAACTGGATAATAGCCTCTTAACATTGCTTGTGGTTCAGTGAACCCGTAACCCTGTTAGATGACAAACAAATAAATTCTTAGATTAGTTATTACAGTTGATACATACATATAGGATTGTATGAGTTTTGGTTATTCTTGTGGAGTGAGAATGACAATACTAAACCTTCAATTCTAGTCCATTCCCAAGAGTAACCAAAGTATAGAACTGCCTATCAATTGTACTTGCAGCAGAAACGAGCATCCAAGGAGCAACATTGTCAACAGTCCCATAACCCTGATCTCCTTGATTACCGGCGGCAAGAGAAACAAGAATTCCTTTCGCGAAAGCTTGGAAGGCTCCAACTGATAAACAATCGGCGAAGTAAATTTGGGGTTTGGTAGGACCAATAGATATGGTTATGATATCAACTCCATCGTGGATTGCATTGTGCCAGAAGACCTTGTAGACTGATAAGCGAGCCTCAGGAGCACCACCGTGAGCTGCTTGGGTACCTAAGCCCTGTGTGTACAGGTTTACTTGTGCACCAGCTGCTGTTGGAGCTGTATGACTGCCATGCCCGAAATCATCTCGCGGTGACATAATAACAGGTCCTTTATCATCCAGAGGACCACTGCCGGCCAAATAACCTTGATAGTAGTAACGAGCACCAATTATTTTCCTAGAAAAAAATAAATAAATGTTTTTGGTTTTCCAGCAAAACAATTAGTAAACCATTATAGTATAACCTTAACTTGATCGATTAATTTACCTACTCGTTGCAATTGTCTTTGGTGAATCGTTCACCTGTAACACATTCTCCTTTAAAACGTTTTGGCACAGGACCTAGTCCTTGTGGACTCTGGCCAAACACCTATTAATAATGAAAACAAAACAGAATTAAAATACCATGAACAATAATTAAATTAAATTTTTAATTAACTCTGTCACTTAGCACTATCAAAATGGCCAATAATCACATCCTCATGTTGTGTGCTGTATTTTTCAAAGAGTTGTTTAGTTTGTGGTGAACCATAATCATTTACCAAAAATTCCCAAGACCTTGTGGTATGAAGATGATGGACAGTGCTTTCGAAAATTGAAACAATTGAACTGCTTTCTGCAAAACCAAATTTCATTAACAAATTAATTTCAGTAAGAATGAATACATACATACATACATACATGCATACATGCATGCATGCATGCATGCATACATACATACATACATATTTGTTTCCTTCATTTTAAGTAACACCTTAAAATTAGATGGTACAATACTTGATAATTTGTCGGCTTGTTCTGGTGTAAGCATTGCCGAGAAGCCTCTGAATGTTTTTGTATAATGATGAACTGCAATCTTTTTAGCTTCATTGATACTGAAAACGTAAATATGATATTTAATATTTTTAAGATGAATTTGTTTTATTAATTTGATATTTTATAACTCAATTTTTTTTGTTAGTTTTGGATTATATTCTAATTACCTGCCAACAACCGATGAAAGCAATTCATGGTTACTGGATATTACAGATTCAGAATCTGGATTTGAAAGCTGCCCCATGAACACAATGTAATGCTGCAACATTATTGGACGTTTAATACAATATAAAGATCCATTTCTCAAAATCAAATAGATAATCAGTGAGAAAATGTTTAAGTAAAACCAATAATTAATACAAACCTTTTGAGTAGGAGATCCATGAACTAAAAACACAATGGTAAAAGAAAAGAGTATATGAAATGAAAACAAAACCAAAAAGATACTGATCAGCCTCATCTTTTTCTAACTCATAAGACACACACAACTATATGGTGAAAGAAAAAGCATGTGTATCTTTGTATATTTATTATTGGCTTATAACAAACTGTGATTTCCTCATTCTCAAAAATTTTCAAACGTGATTTCTTTCTTTTTTTCATAATCCCGCATTATCTTTTACTTAATCATTATTTAGATTGATATTTATCCACCTGGAAATCATTTTGGTTTATCCATTTTTTTTCTTTCTAATATAAATTAATATTCACCCCCTCTTAAAAATTTTCAGATAATTTAACGTACATGAAATTGAGGAAAAGTGAAGACGTGGGCTCGAACTAGTCTTTTTAAATTTTTGTTTGGGCTTTGGTCGGCTCATATTTTACGAAAAACCAAAGGTGTGAAAGAATCAATAAAATACTTGATAAAAATAATTAATATTAAAAATAAAATATCTTTTTTGGTGAATAAAAAATAAATATCTTGGATAAATAAAGAACCTAATCTAATATGAATTTGACTTGCCTAATATATCTCCTCTTCCAATTAAAATCTTCTACCAAATTACTAATAATGATTTGTCAACAAAAACTATTATGAGTTTTTGAAAAAATTATATGGTGGAAACTGAATAGGCAGAGATAGCCTTAGAGCTTTTTTGATGGTATTGTTGATTGGAGTTTACATGGCATATAGAATATAAATTTTTGTTATTTATATGGTACATGTTTATTTAATAGACAATAAATATTTAAAAGTAGTCTCTAATGGAATCTGTTCACAATTAAATTAATAGATTATATGTAATTTTTTAAAAAAAAATTATATCTATTTAAAAATCCAAAATAATTGAAAAAAGAATAAAAAATGAGTTAATTGCTGAGTCACACTGTCTAACAGACCTTTTAAAAATAGACAGTATATTTGACAGTGTCTATTTTATTTTTTGCCATATTAGCTTGACAGAGTTAATAGACAAAGTCATTTGAGAGTTTTTATTTTATTTTAAATATTTCTATATTTATAATGTGACAATAAAAATAAAGCAATCTACAGTATCATTGGAGATACTCTAAGTCTACAACTCTATATCACAATATTCTACTAATTATTAATTATGAGTTTTTTCTAATCTTCTCAATTCTATTACAAAAATCTATAATTCAAATTCAAATTATCCGTGTAGGATATTTGACATGCGAATCGCATTGAGATATTTTGTTTTGTAATTATCATTTATCTTATAATTCTACAGATATAAAAACTTAATTTACAAAATAGTCGGTGTTTATAAATAATTTTAACCTTTTCTATCAAAACAATATTTTAACAAAATTTCACCCAAAAAATAAAAAACAATATTTTAACAAAATTGTTTAAAATTAAACATATTTTAGAATTTAAATTGGATTGGATTAATTTTACTTTAGTGCTCTGTATTTTGCTCAAATTGCATGTTCAAACTCAAATTTAAAACGTTTCATATTAAACTATTAATTTATAATTTGTTTAATATTGGACTTTCAGTTTAAACATTTTACATTAGACTATTAATTATAATTTATTTCCACTAATTTATAAATTTTTTTGTCAAATAAATGTGTTTAATATTTTATATAAATTTTTTTTATTAATTTTTATAATAAATTTAAATGCATTAAATAAATAATTAAAAAATGTTGATATCTAAAAAAATGTAAGCACTTTTATGCATGAATAGTATTTTATTTAAAATAAAATATAGTTAAATGATCTTTAGCCGAAACAATTATTTAACTTATTAAACTGTTTTTGTTAAATAGATGTGTTTAATATTTTATATAGACAAATGTTACACTTTATAAAATTTATAATAAATTAAAAATTTAATATAAATAAATATAAATTAAAATTTTTATGTAAAATATTTAAATATAAATGTTCAATGTGAAATGAATTAAAAAGCTCGACATACAATAATTTTTTTTTAAGGTACAACTTAATTAAGTAGAAAGTATTAAAGTTTATTTAATTGATTATTATTTTTAAAAAAATTAAATTATTTATTAAATGGACAAATCATTTTTAGGGTTTTTGTTTTAAAAAAAAAAATAGGCTATTAGCTTTTCAATTTGTTATTTTTCTTGATTAATATACAGTCAACGTTTAATCAACAAAAAGAGTTTGTTAAAAAAAAAAAAAACAACTAAAAGAGAAAAAACATGCAACAAATAAAAATTGAATAAAACATCTGCGCAATTTAAAGAAACAGTCTGATTCTGAACATCAATCTCATTAACCATGGCATGGTTATGATATTTTTCAACGCTGTAAAACACCGATTTGCTTAAACTCAGTGTGGACCGTGGAAGCTTCCGCACCTGATCCGAATAGTAACCAAGGTGTAGCCACATTCACTTGCAATTCTACAAATGGCTTTGTCTCTGTCTCTCTCTCCTCTCTCCACTCTCTCTCTCTAAACCCTTAATATCTCTCTCCCTCTCTCTTTCTCTGTACAGGCAGTTCATTTGGTGTATTATGGCAGGGAGAAAAAGGAGGAGGATAAAATTGTATGCCTTTCTACTTTGGAGTTGAATATCAATTTGTTACTGCATTTCTTTGCTTTTTTTTTTAGTCCTGAATTTGCTTAGAGATAGGGCTTCCTGAAATTGAGGGTTTTAAGGATTTGATCAGTCTGGGTTTATGATGCAATGCGAATGTTTTTTCTTGTGCTAATGAGTTTTGAGTTTGAATTGTTGAAAATTGAAGTCAATTCTGAAAAAAATTTGATGGGTTTTCAGAGGGGTATCAATCTGTGGCTAAAGGGTTGATTCTAGGGTTTTAGAAATTGGGAGAACCTGATGTTTATGTTTCAACTTCTTGCGTCTTTTCTTTAAGAATTAGTTTAAAGTTTTGAGAAGCAGAGAACAGGTTGACAATTTTGGTCTCTCTCTTTATTTTTATATATTTATTTCCTGCTGGGTTTTAAGTCGTGGTCATTTTAAGTTCATAGTTTATCTTTGAGACGTGTTGAATTATGCATGATGTTGTGTTATCAAGAGATAAAAGGGTTAAATTGGGTTTGTGGGTTTTTAATCATTTTGATTGCATGCTGTTGTCGTTCAAACTTTTGGAAAATGTATCATTAGATATTGATATTCCATGGTCAGTCAAATACGGTTTTTTAGTGGCTATTTCCATATGTTACTAAATTGTTTATTTGTTTATCTTGAACAAAGTAGTATAGTTCATTAACTTAACTAGTCAACGTAGTATTCTCCTTTTACCTTTGATGATGGCTGTGATGTTTTCTTTGAGATTTTTCCGATTCATTTTAATCACTCAGTTTTTACATTCTCTTTTGTATTGTAATTCTAAAATTTTTAGTTATACCTATTATACAACTTTCATATGAGGATTTTTTAACTAATCCTTTGAAGGAATCACGTTTACATTTGTTCTTGGGGAGGGCAGCTGGAATTTGGGATTGTGTATGGATATGATTTTCTGTGTGCAAATTCTATCTTATTGTTTGTTTTATTTGTTTGCAACACCACTTTAGATGCTTCTAGTAATTCTTTTAGTTCCTTGTAGCATTTCTTTTTCCCATTGGTGGATCTTGCATGACTGTGATTTGTTAGCACTTAACAGGATTTTGTGATATATATAGGTTAGATGAAACAATCACAGATAATAAAGGAAAAGGAACTAAGGAGAAGAATGATAAATTGGAGCTACAAACTTGGTCTGATCTTCCTACAGAACTTTTGGAGCTCATTATATCCGGTCTAAGTCTATATGACAATATCCGTGTCTCTGGTGTATGCAAGAGATGGCACTCAGTCGCCATTTCTGTCCGGGTGGTCAACCAATCACCTTGGCTTATGTACTTTCCAAAATTTGGTACCTTATATGAGTTTTATGATCCATTACAGCGGAAGACTCATTCTGTTGAATTACCAGAGTTGAATGGATCCAGGGTTTGTTACACTAAAGATGGTTGGTTATTGCTATATAGACCAAGATCTCATCGTGTGTTTTTCTTTAATCCCTTTACTCGAGAAGTGTTAAAATTACCAAGATTTGAATTGACTTATCAGATAGTTGCTTTCTCTTGTGCACCAACATCTACTAGCTGCATACTTTTTACAGTTAAGCACATCAGTCCCACAGTTGTTGCTATTAGTACTTGCCATCCCGGGGCAACAGAGTGGACCACTAATAGTTATCAAAATCGCTTGCCCTTTGTTAGCAGCATTTGGAATAAGCTTGTTTTTTGTAATGGACTCTTTTACTGTCTAAGTCTCACTGGTTGGCTAGGGGTGTTTGACCCGCTTGAACGTTCTTGGAGTGTTCTTGCTGTGCCTCCCCCCAGATGCCCTGAGAACTTTTTTGCCAAAAATTGGTGGAAGGGCAAGTTTATGGCTGAGCATGAGGGAGACATATTAGTTATTTATACATGCTCTACTGAAAACCCTATTATATTCAAGCTGGATCAGACAAACATGATCTGGGAAGAGATGCAGACTCTTGAAGGTGTGACCCTGTTTGCCAGTTTCTTGTCATCACATTCTAGAACTGACCTCCCTGGAAAACTGAGAAACAGTGTTTATTTCTCTAAAGTCCGTTTCTACGGAAGGCGTTGCATATCATACTCCCTTGATGATTCTAGATACTTTCCTCGCAAGCAATGTTATGACTGGGGAGAACTAGACCCTTTTGAGAACATTTGGATCGAACCTCCTCAAGACTTTTCAACCTTCATCTGAACAATGCTTACTGAGACAATTAGGTATGTTTGATTTAAGCATTTATGATTCATCTGTATCTTTTCTTGCAGCATTAATTGAGTGGCATTGTTGCTTAACGTATAGCTACTTGCTCTGTGTGTCACTTATTTGATTTTGAACTTCATTTTCTCATTTAATTTGTTCCTTTTTTTTCTAACCCCAACAACCACNCCCCCCCCTCTCTTTCTTCTCTGAGCAACCAGAGTAGTTTCTGTGGACCATTTCAGTGCTAAAAAGATTTTGAATGTAACATCTGCATTAGTTTGCTGTTAAACAACATAATCGGACCTTGAAAAGTGTTGCCATCATTGTTCTTTAGGTTGAATACCTGCATCCCTCATATATAACGCTGGTTTTTTAGCTTGAATTACACAAATTCATAAAATAAAGAATTGTATACAACATCTGCTATACTGTAAAATTCAAAGCTTTAGGCTGCACTTTAGACCTTGATATCTTGTTTATTTTCTCGTGTTTTTACCTACAAGAATTGATTGTTTGCTAACTTTAGTTTTGTCGCATAGGTGTTTTTCCCGATTATGAAATTTCTCTAACTAGATGCAGCAAGTTCTCACATATGAACGATGCAGCACAAAGCAAAGCTGTATCACAAAGCGTGTACACTAAGAATTTATATTAGTGAAACTTGCAACTTGGGAGAAGGATCTATCTATGCATCCCTGATTGTATGAATCCTTTTGTAGTTTCTAAAATGTCAAAAGTTAGTTGGAAGAACCATCATGCTATAGAGATTATAATGGAATTACTGATGTTTAAAATGAATATATGTATATGTATTCTACATATATCTTTATCTTCCAATTTTGTTTCAGGGTTGGTTGGCTTTCCTTACTCTCTTGAAGCCTTTTGCGGCTAATTGAGGTTTGAAATTGCATGGCAATGTAGTAGTATGGTGCATAAAAGTGCATGTTCTGTAGGTCAAGTGTGTTAATAGAAACAGCCTAATGGCAAAGCTACTATTTCCTCTGGCAAAAGTCGATAGTTCCAAATTTGAATCCCCACACATAATAGTAATAATAATAATAATAATAATAATTAATAAATATATAAAAATGTTGCTATTGGCAACCTGGAATTGCGGGAAGATGGCTACTACAACGGATCAGTTAATGCAGATGTTTTACGTATTTACACCGCTGCCCTTGGTAGTACTACTAATACATGAAAACCTTTGCCTTTTTTTTTAAAAAAGTTTGGTGGTTACATTTTTTGGATTTAAAAAAGCAGGCTATTTGTATTTCAAATAAAAATAGCGCTTTTTTTTTTGGTAATAAAATAAAATAGCGTTATTAGCAATGTTAGTACCTCAACTATATTTATATTTGCACTTTGTTTTTAAATTTTTAATTGGCACTTCGGTTCTTAAATTTTAGTTTTTGTTACACTTTGGTCTTTAAAATTATTTTAGTCTAATTTTTGCAAATTTTAAAATGTGCAATGCATTTAATGTACATGCAGGTTTTATGGGTTGTCTAATTTTATAATGTTCATGCCGCAGTAGATTCACTGTAGTCTTCATAACTGCTAAAAATTAAATTAATACAAGTTTAAAGACTAAAGTGTAACAAAAATTGAAAATCAAAGGACAAAATGCCAAAAAAAAAAAACAATGAACAAAGGGCAAATATGAGCATTTTAGTCGTGGCATAGTTTTTATTTTTATTTTTACTTCTCTTTTTTTTTTTAAATGTTTTTTAAAAAAGCCAGTATTATTAGTTTTGATAAAAATGGTTTTTAAAAATCAAAAGTATTTTTAAAAAATTATTCAAAAACTTTTAAAAATACATTTTAAATTTTAAAAGCTATTTTTGACTTCTCAAAAACTATACCGATGAGAGGATAACAGTACCGACAACCCACCATCAATCAAATAATGTTGTATACTGAAAAGCATTGGATTGTTGATTTTCCTTTTTTCTTTTCCTCCCTAAATTTCCTTTTATACTTGCGTTTTGAATTTTCTCTTCTGTTTTACACTAGTTTGCAGTGTAATCTATTATAATTATTTATATTTACGAACACAAATCTTATGCATGTCTACACAAACTAGTTCCACCAGAATAACCCTCGTTCGTACTCCTCTATTTGCATCAGATCTAACTTTGCCTTTGAAATTGTTTCTGTTAGTCATTTTTGTTTGATTTCTGAAATATGCTCAAGGGTCAGTGAACCAAAAACAAATCTCTTTGATGAAAAAATAAAATAAAAAGAAAACTATTTTGAAGTTGTACCAGGCACCCTTGACTTTGAAATTTTGTCTTGTACTGGTTCTCTTTCCATCTCAACCAGGATCAGAGCAGAAGGCAGCGTGAAATGTTAAATATAATTTAATTTTTGATACATACATAAAACTGGTTCAACAAATTTTGTCTTGGCGAGATCCCGCAGTTGCTATTGGATTTGACTTTTAGCTGCAATGCTCCAATTGATTAAGTTCTCTTTTAGGCCCCCAAAATAAATAACGTTTACCCCAATATTCTCTTCGCTTTCCACTTCCAGCCCCTACTCAATAAGGGTTATATCGACTGCGCCCTCGGCTGCTCTCACTGCTACGTCTTCCACCACTTGAGCTCCCACCTCCACCACTCCTTCCACCTTGGCTCTGCAAAGGAGGTATGTGTGGTTGCATACCAGAACCAGGCTGTTGCCTGTAATGAAACACAAAAGTTATGAAAAAGATGCTGCAAGTCAAACGAAATTGCAGAGCAGCAATCGGCTTATGGGATTGACAGGAACAAGGGTGTAAATCCCACAACAAAAAACATAAAAACAACAACATGCTAAATGTCCACAACTAAGTAAATGCAAAATAGACTACTTACAGCACGTATCCAATCCTTCCATCTGGCATAAGAATTGGCATCATTGCCATGCCAGCAGGAGTGGGTCCCCTACCATATATCAGTGGCTGCAAAATTTAAGCACCTATATCAGCGAAGGAATCCAGACAAATCAAAGAGTAGAATCTTTTTACAATATATCACTGTATCTACACCAGACCATTCTCATAATGCTCTATATTAGCACTTTTAAAGTATATGCCAAAGTCTTACTTGTCCAAAACCTGCACCCCCAAATCCTGCACCCACAGCACCATAAGCACCACCAACCATACCATAACCGACGCGAGTTGGGTAGTTGGGAAGTAAGGTTGACGTATATGAATTTGCTGCTCCAGGAGACTTCTGATCTGCTTGTGGCTTTGCAAGAGAACACTCCAAAACTTGACCTAGAAAACAGAGAAATTCAATCAAGTGTGTCAAAAATGTTTCATCAAGACAGACAAGGGATGCAAAGAGTAAGAAAATGAGCTACCTTCAATTTCATATTTCTCAGTGTTCTTCAATGCCTTCATAGCACTTGACCTTTCAGCAAAGTGCACAAAACCAAATCTGCTCCTTTCCTGACCTGGCTTTGCAGGTGGGAGAACCACCTTTGTGATCTTTCCATGATGCTCAAATAGCTCTCTTAGTTTATCCTGGGTTATGTCTTTTGGTAAATTCTTGACATAGATTGCCTTAATCTGTACCAATAGTCAGGATTCAGCAACCTTTTTAAAGTGAAGATCACGATGCAAACAATATTAGTGTAGCATGCTACACATCCAAAACAGAGTTCAATGTGGTTTAGATCATAGGGTGGACACTGATATTCAAAAAGATGATAAGTGACTTAATTACAATCAACTTAAATTTCATACTTATAAAAAGCTTCAGCAACTACAATCAATCATCTGATATCACTTCAACAAGTGTTTCTTTGAAACCCAACAGACAGGCATCCCTGAATAATTACCAGTGTAACAAATAAAAATACACAAAACAGAAGCATAGAATAGATGACCTGAGAAGTAGCAGATGACTCCAAATTCCTAGGGTCTGCCCAGCTCACAGTTGGAGCATTGTTGTCAAGCTTAAATTTTGGGTTTGACATCTTTTGTCTCGAGTAATCTGCACATGCTTGATTATAATATTCGATAAAAGCAAATCCGCGATTTCGACTGGAGTTTTGTGGGTCCTGTAGTAGTTAGGAATACTAAACCATCAACTAAAGTATATTACGGCATGAAGACAATCCATCTCTAAAATTTTCCTAAATTCTAAATTTTGAAATAAAACAAATTATGAATAAACCCAGTAGAAACTACAAGCACGATAATATACCTTCAACAGTTCTACGGAAATGACTCCAGGTCCAATATCAGTCACAACCTTCTTCATGTCCTCCTCTCCCCAATTTCTGGGAACATTACCAATGAACAATCGATGTTTTGCTTGAGATGTAGAACATCTTACCTTTCTTCCCTGTGAAAGAGAGGTTCAACAAAAATATTAGTGCTATGAGAAGTTGGTACTTACTCATGCATGTTTTATGGAAACTAAGTCATAAAAACAGAAAGGCATCACTAATTCATGCCTAAATCAGTAGCAGCAAGGCCATAAAGTGATAAGCCCTAGCTGCAAATATTTGAAGAAGAATACTTGACCAATAACAGTTTAATCACCTTTAATTCAGAATTATTCAGTTCATTGATGGCCTTAACAGCAAATTCCTTGGTTCTGAAGGTCACAAAGGCATAACCTTTGGCCTCACCTGAATCTTTACCCTTCATTATCCTAACCTGTTGTGTCAGTAACAATAACTTTGTTAGTCTTAACAAGAAACATGCAGACAAAGCACTTGAAATCAACTGTTAGCACTAGAAAATGAACTGTACAATTTACCTCGGTGACTTCTCCAATCGATTCACAAAATCCCCTTAAATCCTCTTCAGAAGTATCATGAGGAATGCCACCAAGGTACACTTCTGACCCATGAGGAGGAAGTGCAAGAAGCTCTGCATGTTTTATCTCCTCTTCATCTGATTTGGCCTCAGCGCCTATCAACTCCTCATAACCATCTGAGAATTTTTCTTTATCAACAACCCCTTTATTTTCTTCCTCTTCCTCTTCCTCCATTTCTTCCACTTCCTCCTCTTCCTCTACTTCTTCATACTCAACCTCTTCCTCCATTGTCTCCTCTGGATCATTGTCTCCATCAAGGTCTACCAGCTCTTCAGGTTCCATATGCTTTCCATCCTCACCGGTCATTGTCCTTGGCATCTTATGTATCTAAAAAAAAGAAAGCTTGCAAGGCAACTGTGAAGAAAGCACAGATGCCAGAAGCATTCACTGAAGAAAGAATACAAATATGGAAAGGTCGAAATAATATGAGAGGCCAAACGGAGTTGCAGAGTAAGAATCTTCGACTGAATCTGTGCCATAATGTATGGCTCTAGGGAGTCAAATTGAATGATTTTCAATTAACGGAACACCACATAGTAACAACAATAACAGAGACAGGCAAGAGAGAATTCTGAATGAAAACAGAGGATGATGATGCTCAAAAGGCGAAAAACAGAGCTGTGAATCTCTCGAAATATAGATATAGATTAGATATTGACAGTTGTCCCCCTCAAAAAAAGGACAAGTTTATTTGTTTAGCAATCTATCTGGATGCATCAGAAAAAAAAGGAAAAAACCAAAACGGAAAAAAGGAATAAGAAATCAAACAACATATGGTGAAAATTATACAATATCATTTTAATTATTCTACCAGAAAATACAGTGCAAGAGCAATCCAAAGATGATAAAGATGTCTTGATTCATAAAAAAATCAATGCTTGTGTTCGATTATGAATGCATAGTCCTCTTTCAATTCAATATGAAATACAATTCTTACTTCAAAGTATGACCTCCCAAAAAATTGATTGCAATCTGCAATTGGAATCTTGTAAAGTCATTTTGCCCAACTAAGATATATATTTTAAGCTTTTATTTTTCCTATATATCAAAGAAGCCATTGAGTCGTGAATCCTAATATACATTTTACAGCACCGCATCTTCCTATTCAATCATATACGCATGGACCAAGCTCAAAAACCCATTAAGAAATATAAATTTGAGATTCTTAAGTTTCAATGTTAATATTTAAGCTGTTAATTCACAAAATACGAAGCACCACTATTAACCTACCCAACTGATTCTATCTTTTTTCACCATTTCGATTGGTTCGAGATGACTAGGGTTTTGAACATTTTTTTTCACATATAACCTGCTAATTAAGTTAAACGAGGAGAACAAAATAATTCATGGGGAAAAAACTAATACAACGAAAATATACAAATATTAATACGTATATATAAATATATAGATTAGTCGGTGTAAAATACCTGAATTCGCAAAATCCAGAACAAGGTAACAGAAAACCTTGGAGGAGTTCACCGAAAAAAGAAAACCTCGGAGGAGAATCACTTTACCACCTGAAAACCCTATTTCTCTATAACTCGATTCCAGAGGAAACGAAAATAACGAATATGGATAAGAGTGACATTGGGCTTTCACTTTAAATTTTGGGCTCGGCCCATTTTTTGTATGCCCATCTTACCGTCACAAATGATTAACGACTGCCCAGATGGCAAAAAATTTGCCATATTTGAACATTTTATTGATTAATTATAAACAACAATTTTAGACACACAAAATTTATTAATCAAATTTTGAATGCAAAATAGTATAGTATTATTTTATGAGATTTATCTTTTATGATTTTAGATTATTATTAATTTATCACAATTATTAATAAACTACCAAATGATGACCAAATATGTTTATTTGATAAACAAATTTTGGTTCCATTACCCAATAATAATATAAAGTATTTGATTGAGAATTTATGTCTCAGCTTTATTTAATTATTTTTAGGATTTCAGCTTACTATGTAATGCGATCCTCTTAATTTGTTATAAAATCTAAAAAGCTACAAGTAAAAACTGAAGCCTTTGATACTACTTTCTATGAGAAATCCAATCCAAATATAAAACCCAATTCTCAATTTTCCAGTAAAGCAGGCAATTTACAACAGCATTGCAGATAGTTTGTTGAAAATGGAATCAATATCTGAAGGTTACTAAACTACCACCGATCATAAATGTAAACAAAATTATTCTGTAAAAATGTAACAGCTCATAGATCTAAAAACATAACTCTCACCCATCCAGCGCATATTGAATTGCATGGAAGGTTGAAGCCATCTATGCAAACATGAAGATTACAATTTCATTCAATAGGTTCAAGAAATTTCCAAGAGCACTATTAAAGACTGCATGATTGACAAAACAGTCACGAGCATCTCCTTGTATCTCAAACGAACAAGTGTTTAAATTCTCCATTTGCAAGCTGACAAAGCTGATTGTAGTTATGCGTGTCTGCCATCATGGAAAAAAGACATTATTTCAGAAGCCACAGAGAAGTGAGTAAAACAATATACTTCAAAAGGCAAATAAGAACTATAAACGCAATATGATGCCATAGATAATGTCAACTTGTAACAAACACTTGCATTTTAAAGTTGCTTATTGATAGTTAAACTGCTATGAGTTAGCTCCTAGCTATTAAGTGCGAATCAATAAAAAGATGGGGAGGTTAGAACTTCAGAGATATCAACGTAGGATGAAACTTCTTCTGGATAGTTGAATGAGTACTAATCAGACACGTAATGCAATTTACAAAAACAATTTGGAATCCAAATATTAACTCATCTAGGGGTTGATTTGAGTTGCTAGTTATGCTTCCATAGTCTTAGCAGCTCTTTAACAATTGAAGTGTATTTAGGGACTTGCATACTATCTAGCACACAATTCTCATACTTCCAATGGAACTAGAAGTTGAAGCCTCCATTATATCTATAATTGTTCTTCACCCAAATCATAAAAATTTAAAGCGCTTTCTGCTTATATAAAGGAGTGCTTATAGATCAAGCATTATTAAGGAGAGCAGAAACAATCCTTAAGAAGATTTAGACAGAAATGAACGTCTTTAGCCCCTTCTAAAATAATAACAGTTATTTGGCCTGGAGGTTATGGAAGAGTAAAAGCCCATACCAATTGTATCACCGAAATTGGTCCATACTTCAGCACGGATGGATTTTTCACCGTCAGCAATACCAATAACCTCAACAAAATTTGTGAGGGCAAAGGGTGGCGACCCTTTAACAACTAGCTGGTTTTCATCTGTAGATTTTCCAGTTACACTTCCACCATCAGATCGGATAACCTGAATCAATGCCCGAACCCTCCGTCCAACATGCATGCGCAGCAGCTCAGCATTTACAAAAACTGCAGGGTTTGATGTATCCATTACTGCAAAGCACACTGACTGGTACCTTCTTAGGAACCTGTGTAGTCAAGCTAGAAAAGGAAAGCTGCCGAGAGTTCAAACTGCAGTACAGCCATGCAACCAATTTATCCTTGCTCACAAAAATCACATGCTTGTATCTCCACAAGGTAAAATAGAATACAATTTTAAGAGTCCTACATAATAGTTCTTGTACAATTTCAGAAACTGATTTTCTAAAGAGGCTTTCTGGATGTCTCTTCCCAAGAACTTATCAACTCAATTGGATTTACGGCAAATTATTACAGACATAAGAGCAAGTGTATCATGATTAAAGCTACAACAGATAAATCAGCACTCATTTTCCAGCAGCTTCAAGGCCAGAAACATGATACAAATCAAATTTATGGCTACGAACATGCTTTTTGCAAATTCAAGATAACTATGTTAACATTTCTAAGAAAAAGTATAAGTGACCAGCCAAACAAATTTCACAAGAGAGAAATCTGGTGTCACAGCAATGGACATATAAGAAAATCATAGACCAGTAAAGCAGCTGAGGAAACACTAAAATGACCTAGAAGATATGAGGTACGACTTTTCAGCATGAAAACAATGTAGACAAACAACTAATTCTTATGGACTTCTACGTTCACAAGACTAACAATTTTTTACACCTTTACTATATCTTGCCAATCAATTAATCAAAGTTAAAGCTAGGAGACTTAAAAATTAATAACCCAAGAAAATTGAAGAATCCGAGAAAAAACGAAAATCAGAAAATAAAATTTGAAGACCCAAAATCAATGCCCAATGGAAAATGAAAAAAGCGCGCGCCCCATCCCCTTCAAGCACAGCTCTTCCAAGTAGAGCTTTTCCTAGAAGACTTTATTCATTCATCAGAATAGTTTTCAAAACTAAAGTCACAGTTCAATTCAACTCCTGAATTTTAACAATTCGAAAGTTCCTGCTAGGGGTTATCAGGAATATTTTTTATTTTTTTATTTTGAAAAAAGAAGAAAAATCTAGTCACCGTGTTTGGTTGCCGAGAAAAGTGACAAAAGTTGGAAATTAAAAGTTTTACGATGTCATTATTT
Source organism: Ochetophila trinervis (assembly GCA_003254975.1). Classification (NCBI taxonomy): domain Eukaryota; kingdom Viridiplantae; phylum Streptophyta; class Magnoliopsida; order Rosales; family Rhamnaceae; genus Ochetophila; species Ochetophila trinervis. The sequence continues at coordinate 171,982 of QANX01007894.1, forward strand.
TCCAAACATATTTTTTTTTCTCTGGTTAATCAAAAGGAGTGATGAGTAATCCAGGGTTGGAAGAGTATTACCTAATGCTCGAGAATCAGATCGACAGCTTTACGAAATATCCAAGTTCAAAGTTTGAGCCACAGAAGGCGGTAAAATGAAAGAGGGAAACAAAGCAATTTTCTCATTTCTCATCCGTCAGAAGTCTGAACGTTTTATACACCGTCTATGCCATAGAGAATGATTCTCTGTAGTGGATA